>CAUYQU010002889.1:0-32612 GCA_963574635.1 Cheracebus regulus
GGAGGAGGGAGGGAAGGGAGGAAAGAGGGGAAGGGAGGGAGGGAGGGAGGGAAGGCAAAGTGAAAAAAGGAGAAAGACAAGGAAGAGGAGAGCAGGAAGGAGGGAGGGAATGAAGAAGGAAGGAGGGAGGGAGGGAGGGAAGAAGGAAGGAAGGAAGGAGGGAGAGAGGGAGGGAAGGAAGAAGGAAGAAATGAAGGAGGGAGGGAGGGAGGGAGAGAAGGAAGGAAAAAAGGGAGGGAGGGAGGGAGAGAGAGAAGAAGGGAGGGAAGCTCGCTCTCCAGGTATCAGGCTTCAGAAAGAATAGACTGTAAATGTCCTTACCAGACTTTGCGTCTGTTCCATCAGTAATTGCAAAAGGGTGAAAGCTATAATGAGGCATGTCCTGCTCCCACTTCTTACCGTGGCCTCAACTTGATTTTCAGGTTAACTTGGCCCTTGGCCGAGAGGAAGGGTTCCTTCAGATGGTTGAGGGCCCTAAGAATTTTATTTTTGGTTTGCACTCTGTTCATTAAGTGGAACTGAGGGTTCAGAAAATGGCAGAGCCCCAGGATGGGAGAAGCTTGGGTTCTCAAATAGCAGCTTGGGACAGACACCCTCTGTCATCTGAGATCTGATGTGATCTTTGTGAAGAAAAGACAAACAGACACACACACATACACACACACACACACACACACACACACACACACACACACATACATACATGCATGAATTTTTCTACTGTGTTACAGCCACTGAGATTTGGAGATTTATTTATTATAGCAGCTAACCACACCTAAATAGTACATGCCACTGGGCCTGATTAATTTTAATTCAATTTAATTCAGCAACTAATTTTTAAATATCTAAATGCCAGACGTGGGGCTAGGCAGCAAAACTACAGCACAGCATAGCATAAATACATTTCCCATACACATGGAGCTTTCAGGCTAGGGATGTGTCGTGCTGTCTCTGGGATCTCCCAGTATTCTGTGCTTTTTCTGCCTTACGATAGACACCCTTTGTCACTGTGCATTTGTTTGTCCATCTACTATGAAAATTTGAGCTGCTTGAGAGTAGGTAACATGTCTTAATTGCATTGCTAGCCCCATTATGCCTGAGACACAGTAAACGTCTAATGAATAAATGCACCACCTGCTCTTCTCACGTTGAGCCGCCTCAGCCCTGGTCAGTGGGGAAGGTCCCTGCTCCATGCCCTTTTGGTACACTGTGGTTTACTGATTCCTTTCAGCACAATACAGCATTCTCTTCACCAGCAAGACAGATTCATGGAATCCTAAGGGAAATTTTATGCCTCACTCAATGACTCCCCACTCCAATGAGAAAATAAAATATTTGGCAATTTTCTCCATTGTCCTCCCCCTTTCCTCCGGATTGAGCTGAAGTTTGCAGTGTTTCTCCTGCTCAGAAATGATGAATGCCCTTTAAACCATCACAGTGTTATTTGCAAATGAACTTAAAGAGGAACAAAATTGCATGGGGCCGAAGCAGGCTCCGGCAACAGCTTGGAAAAACATGTTCTTCAAGGCACCAGGCAAAAGGAATTTATCCAATTTAATTTTCAGGTAGGTCTATAAAATTAATAAGTATTCTGACTGAAAAGCATAATTAAACCAACAGTGAATGTAAATGAGGAAGGGAGGTATCATGCTATGACTGGAATATTGTTTTGCAACCGAATGGCCCATACCAGGAAAACAAATTATTAATGCAGCCTTATTTCTCGAGAATATTCTGAGAACCAGGGAAGCTCTCACTATTCTGCACAATCATCTTCTTGCGAATGTATAAGCAAAGAGAAGCAGGCTCAGCTGGAACAAGTGGTAGTTTTTACAGCACTGAAGTCCAGAAGTAACTGCCATTTTTCACATCCAGAAGGAGGCTGTTTGAATAAAACCCAATCCCACCTTCCACCCTGTGTCAGACACTGTTGGTTGTCTACCAAACAGCTAGTCCTCCTGTCTAACAGAATCTTGATCTCGTTTGAGGGAGGGCGGGGACAGGGTGCAATATGCAAGCTCTAGAATGAGAATCATGACCCAGCTGAGCCATTCATAGCACTCCTATTTCCCTTTGCTGGATACCTAATTTTCCAACTCCCCCTGCAGCTAGGAATGGCCGTGTGGGACTATCTAACTAGTGAAACAGCAGCAGCTATCCGCTGGAGATCTGTGCAAAATATTTCCTTCCTAATAAAAGGAGAAAGAAATGAATGTCTCCCATTTCTTAATGCCCTGACTTTCCCTCCTCACCTTCTCCTTCCTGTCTTTGAATATAGTCGTGATGCCTGGGGCAACAGCAGCCGCCATGCCACTATGAGACAATGAGCATGAGTATAAAAAGCCCATATGCTAAAAATGCAAGTCCAATTGGAATGGAACTGAGTCTTTAGGGACAAAGTCAAGTTGCTGAACTAGCCTTGGGGTCTCTGCTTCCAGTCTTCTTGTTAGTAAGATAAGAGATTGTTTAGACTACCATTGATTACAAATCTATCACTTATGGCCACACATAATCCTAACTAAATAGCATCCCCAAATTCAATGTGTCTGTAGCATCTCTGGCCGCTATCCCCTCCTCACCAACATTTCTGCTGCTGCCCAGTTTAGGCTTCCTCATTCATTGTTCTCCACTCCTTTTCCATGCATAGTACACTTTCCATACAGATGTTAGCATCTCAGGTCTAAATTACAGTTATACATGCTTCAGTAGAGATCTGTCTGGCAGGCTGTCTTATAGTCAGAGACTACATCTTCTTCCTTTGGTATCCCTATATAAATTCTTGCTACAGCCTTCTAACCAGTCTCCCTGCCTCCAGTCTCACCCAGACCATCTGCATAGCAGCCTGGGTGAGACAGTATTCCTTCCAATTTGGGCATCTGACAAATGTCCATTTATTCATTAGGATCCTTTATGGTCAGAATTAATCACCACCTCCTTTGAGAATCCATCCTAGTATTCCTAGGCAAAGATCATTGTTTTCTCCTCCTTTTCCATACATAGTACTCTTTGCATACAAATTTTAAGAGTTCCTTCCTTCCTCTACTCCTATTTCCTTCCCTCCCTCCCTCCCTTCCTCCCTCCCTCCATTTCTCCGTCTCTCCTTCCCTTCCTCTCTCCTTCCTTCCTTAAACATGTATTAAATTATCTCTATGTACCAGAAAGCATATCAGATCTAAATTACAGTTATACATGCTCCAGTAGAGATCTGTCTGGCAGCTATCTTATAGTCAGAGACTGCATCTTCTTCCTTTTGTATCCCTAACACCTAACACAGAATCTGGTGTCTCATAGGAACTCCGTAAATATTTGTGGGAGAAATCCGACCTTTTAGACATAAGAGATAAAGTGATGAACAAGACAGAGTGGTCTCTGCCCTCATGGCCCAAACATTGCAAGCTGGGGAAACTCAGTAAACAAATTATCATGGGCACATACGTGCTTAGAAAGGGTGAGAAATGCTACAGAGGAAAATTAAAAGTTGCTATGAAGAGCACAATGTGTCGATCTAATTTAGATTGTGGAAGGGGGAGTCCAACTAGGGCTCTTTGAGGAAGTCAGTTATGTTGAGACTTTCAGGGCTACAATGTGGGAAGGAATTGGACATTTCTGAAGAGCTAGAAAGAGTCCCTGCAGCTCCTCCTAGCTCTTCAGAAATGCCCAATTCCTCCCCACATTGGGAAGGAATGCCAAAGTGAGGAAGAGGAGGGTGGGTAGAGGATGAGGCAGGTGAGAAGGGGCCAGACCTTGGAAGGTGCAGAAGACCAGGCAAAGACATTTTTTAAAATATAATAAAGTTAATTATTTACATCAAAGTTGTTCACTTGTGTCACAAATTATGCATGTTTTAATTAAACTTAATCAAATAATTTCCATATACAAAAAAACATTGTTTGTCAGATTATCAAGCCAGTATCTTCCCAGCATTGATGAATAATATACATGTAGCTTATCTTGTTGGTAGACTCTATCAAAACTGAGTCATACAACATTGTGGTTAGTCATTAAATTCAACTTTAAAATAATGATTAATAAAAGGCAAGTCTTAGACTAATTCTTACTATATTTTACTGTGGTAAAAACACTATGACATCTACTCTCTTTACATATTTTTAAGTGTACATGTTTAAGTCAGTGCATTCTTGTTGGCTCTAAGTACAGTGTTGAAGGGCAGAACTCTAGAATGTATTCATCTGGCATAATTGAGACTTCATGCCTGTTGAACAGCAACTCTCCACTACCTCCTCCCCAAGCCCCTGGCAACCGCAATTCCACTTTCTGATTCTTTGAGTCTGACTACTTTAGTTACCTCATATAAGTAGGATACTGCAGTTATCTGTCCTTCTGTGAGTGGCTTATTTCATTTAGCATAATGTCCTGCAGGTTCATTCATTGTTTCATATTGCAAGATTTTTATTTTTATTTTTTGAGAAAGGATCTCACTGTTGCCTAGGGTGGAGTGCAGTGGCATGATTTTGGCTCAGTGCAACCTTAACCTCCTGGGTTCAAGCGATTCTCCCACTTTAGACTCCTGAGTACCTGAGACTACAGGTACATGCCATGAGGCACAGCTAATTTTTGTATTTTTTGTAAAGACAGAGTTTTGCTATGTTGCCCAAGGTGGTCTTGAAATCCTGTGCTCAGGCAATCCAGCTACCTCAAGTGCTGGGATTACAGGCATGTGCCACCATGCCTAGCTGATTGCCTTCATTTTTAAGGCTGAATAATACTCCAATGATTGTATACGCCACGTTTTCCTTAGCCGTTCATCCTTAGGTAGACATTTAGGTAATTTTCACATGAGAAAAATTATTTGTAAAAAGGGAATTCTGACATGTAAAAATACTTCCATGTCTTTTAAGTGAAGTTAACTCATTTAATCTTTTATTGTTTTTAAAAATTTATTTATTTATTTGCAATAGGGTCTTGCTATGTTGTCTGGACTAGGCTTGAACTCTGGAGCTCAAACAATCCTCCCACGTTCGCTGGCACAATGGGCACATACCACTGTGCCCAATTTTGGAGAAAGATTTTTTATGTTTATCCCAAGTGCTAAATGTTTCAAGAAGGTGGAGGTGACAATGATTTATGTCTTTATGTATTAAGAAGGTTGCTTTTGGCTCAGATGAGAAGATATTATAAGGAAGCAAGAGTGGAGTGTGAGGGGTAAAAGAGTCTGTTTCAAGAAATGATGGCACCTTGGGGGGTTGGGGGGCTGTCAGTGGGGCTGAGAGGAATGGGAAGACTGGGGAGAGTTTTAGGAGTTAAATTTGCACAATCGAGTGATGGGCTGGATGTTGGGGAGCAGACAAGTCAGAATTGCAGGTGCACAGAGCTGTCTCCACCTTCCTGCTCCTGTGTCGCTGCCTCTTGACGTCCCTTGGGGCATCAGGCAAGGGCCTCTGCCTCTGAGTAGCTGCCACACTTCTCATCCCAAGCAAACCTGCTTCTGGGAATAAGGTCAAAGGAGGCTTTTCCTTCTAGGAAAATCAATGAAACTCATAAACCAGAAGAAAAAATATTAATCCTGCCTACTTTTCTTTGCACACACCTGTCCCTGCAAAAAAGTTGCATGGGACATTTTCCAATAATTACATGATTGAGAGGAAATGCAAGAGATCATTTAATTCTCCAAAGCCTGTTTCCCCTGGAAGGCACACCTCAGCTTCTTCTCAGGCCCCCCCCACCAGAGTGAGGTTTGTGCCAATTACCATAACCTCCTGCTGCAAGGCGTGCATCTTTGTTTCTGTGGTTTCTTTCCTCTGACCCAGGCTCAGGCAGGACTTCCTGCCATGAACTCTCAGAGTCCCTGCACCTTACAGCACTTTTCAGTTGGTAGTTAAATAATTCATTATGTAAGTAGCTGTTTAATGTCCCATCAGGATGGGGGAACGTGGGTGGTTTTATTCAGCATGCTTTCAAATTTCAGATTTGTTCAACAGCATGAAATTAACTCACCCTCTGGGGATGACCCCGACATCTGACCATCTCTTCCATCTCTGCTTGTGCTTATGAAGTACATTCCAGAACCTAGACAGTACCTCTGGCCCACTGGCTTGGAGGAAATGCATCCATCACAGATCTCAGCTCTAGTGCTTGTGAGCTCTGTGACTTTATGTAAGTAGCTGTTTAATGTCCCATTAGGATGGGGGAGCATGCTAATCTCTGTTTCTTCTTTCTTAGAATTAGGGCAATGCCACCCACCATAGGATAGTATCTAGCATGCTGGAGTCAGATGACTCAGGTTCAAATCCCAGCTCTGCCACTTCTTTGCTGTGTGACTTCAAGAAGATGACTTAGCCTTTCTGAATCTGTGCCTACTTCTCTAAATTGAGAATTATGTGTATCTCATATGGCTGCTGTGAAAATTGGGTAATGCATTTTTAAAATAGCCCCAAACTTGGCATTTATTAGCTGCTCAATAACTGTTCAGTGTAATCATGATTATGGCTGGCTTATCACACATAATTGTTTTAAGGAAAGCACTTTAGTACATTAAATAGATGTTCAAATGGCAACATCATCAACAAGAGGGGCAATGACGAATACCGAATACTTATTCTCTGCGAGATGCCACTCCCAGGGGTTTACTTATGTTAACTCCTTCTGTTCTCACAGCAGTCTTGAAAGGTGCTGTTAATAATATCCCCATGTTCATATAAGGATACTGACGTAGCTCAGTAAATATTAGATAATAATACTATCAACAAACATTTGATCAGCATTTACTATCTGCCAGATACTATGCTCAGCCTTGAGAATACATTGTTTCCTTCTAGAAATTCACAGACCAGCAGAACAGGTAGATAAACATGTAACTAACCTAATGTGCTATGCTCACAGTATGAATAAAATCTTATGCAAATATTTAGTGAATGAGCAACTTTTTCCAAGGCACCAGAGAGGAGTAAATCTAATGTATAGGGAAAAACTGCAAACTTGAAAGCACGCCAAAAAGGAAACTATTATCAGTAGCAATTAAAAATAGTGCCTCATCTATCTACCCGGCTGAGAAAGAACATGCCTCCGGTGTGAGGGGAAGAGGGCCAGCCTAGGCCCATATTATTACCATTGTCACCACCTTCATTGTTTCAGTAAAAAGGTGTGAGGTGGCCCATATTAATTCATGCATGAATGTAGGATGATCTAACTAATTCCAAAGTTGCAGCTTCGTGTGCTAACAGTGGATCCTGTGCTGTTTTTAAAGTAAAGAAGCAGTTTTATGAGAAGCAACCATTTCTTTCATTCATTCATTCACTCAACAATTTTTTTTTTTTTTGAGACAAAGTTTCACTCTGTTGCCCAGGCTGGACTGTAGTGGCACAGTCTCAGCTCACTGCAACCTCAGCCTCCCGGCCTCAAGAGATTCTCCTGCCTCAGCCTCCTGAGTAGCTGGAATTACAGGTGCCTGCCACCATCCTCAGCTACATTTGTTTTTGGTTTTGGGGGCTTTTTTTTTTCTTTTTGCATTTTTAGTAAAGACAGGGTTTCATGATGTTGACCAGGCTGGTCTTGAACTCTTGATCTCATACACTCAACCCTCTTAGTCTCAAACCCTCAAGTGATCCACCTGCCTTGGCCTCCCAAAGTGCTGAGATTACAGGCATGAGCCACTCTTCCTGGCCACTCAACAAATATTTACTTAGTGCCCAACTCTAGGTCCTAGTACCACATCAGTCTACAGTCTAGGCAAAGTCTCTGCCATCGTAACACTTACTTACATTCATTCCAACACAAGGGGAAGGACCATAAATGAATAACACAAGTAAATGTTTGGTATATCCAATGGTGATGAGTGCTTTCAAGAAAAATAAAGCAGGATAACAGGGAAAGATGAGTGCTGGGATGGAGACTGGAATTATTTTACATGGGGTGGTTAAGGGAAGCTTCATTCATAGGATTATATTTGACCAGAAACTGGAAGAGGCCGGGCCTGGTGGCTCACACTTGTAATCCCAGCACTTTGGGAAGCCAAGGCAGGCAGATACCTGAGGTCAGGAATTCGAGACCACCCTAGCCAATATGGAAAAACCTCATCTCTACTAAAAAAAAAAAATTACAGAAATTAGCTGGGTGTGGTGCATGCCTGTAACTCCAGCTACTCAGGAGGCTAAGGCAGGAGAATTGCTTGGAGTCGGGAGTCAGAGGTTGCAATGAGCCAAGATCCTGGCACTGTACTCCAGCCTGGGTGACAGAAGGAGACTCCATCTAAAAAAAAAAAAGAAAAGAAAAGAAAAGGAAAAAGAAGAAAAGAAAGAGCGAGAAAGGAAGGAAGGGAGGGAGGAAGGAAGGAAAGAGAGAGAGAGAAAGAAGAAAGAAAACTGGAAAAACTGGAAGGGCATCAAGGGGAATGAAGGGCATGCAGGAAGAGTGTTCCCACAGAGGAGCTGCATGGGGAAAGGCCCTGGAGTGGGAACTGACTTGGGGAATTTGAAGAATTACTGGAAACAAAGTAACTGGAGCTAGTTGAGTAACGTTGTCAGAGAGGTAATGGGGTTGTATGAATCTCATAGTCTGTGTTCAGGAGAGTGAATTTTACTCTTGCTGAAAAGAAAAGGTTTTTGGAGAGTTTGGAACAGAGGACCTGCACAGATTGTATCACTTATTTATTTATTTACTTATTTATTTAGAGATGGGATCTTGCTCTGTTGTCCAGGCTGGAGTACAGTGGTGTGATCACAGCTCACTGTACCCTTGGGTTTCTGGGCTCAGGTGATCCTTTTCCTCAGTCTCCCTAGTAGCTGGGAATACAGGTATTTGCAACTATGCCTGGCTAATTTCTTGTATTTTTTAAAAACAGAGATAGAGTCTTGCTATGTTGCTTGGGTTGGTCTTGAACTCCTGGGCTCAAGCAAACCTCCTGCCTCAGCCTCCCTAGTAACCAGGACTATAGGCATGCAACATCATGTGTGGCTTTTTTTTTTTTAATTTTTTAAAAATAGAGATGGAGTCTTCTGTGTTGCCCTGGCTGGTCTTGAACTCCTGGGATCAAGTGTTCATCCCACCTTGATCTCCCAAAATGCTGAGATAACTGGTGTGAGCCACCATGCCTGGCCTTTTGTTTTTGAAAGATTACTCTGGCTGTCATGTTGACAGTAGAGTTTAGGGAGATGTAAGAGGAGAAGGGGGATAGTTAAGAAGCTATTGCAATCATGTAGCTGAGGAGTGAGGGGGGTATCTCCCCAGGTGGTAGCCCTGAGATGGCAAGAAGCAGAGGAGGGGCATGGATCTGTTTTGAAAGTAGAGTTGACAAGACTTGTTGATAGTTTGGATGTAGGTGAGACAGAGAAAGGAAAGAGGGGAAACCCAAGTTGTTTGGCCTGCCCACCCCCAGGAGGATGGAGTCCCTTTTACTGAGATGGGCAAGACTGCAGTTGGACAAGTATGATAGAGAGAGACTGAGACCGATTTGGACACCCTGAGGATGAGATAACTACTTTTATCTGAAAGTTTGGGTTTCCCTAAAATTAAGATGCTGAAATCCTCATCCCCATGGTTTTAGGAGGTAGAGCCTTTGGAGGTGGTAATAGCAGTGGCTTTTGGTGGAATAGAATGACTGTCTTTATAAAAGAGACCCCAGAGAGAGCTCATGTCTCTTCTACCATGTGAGGGCACAGCAAGAAGCCACCATTGGTGAACCAGGAAGTGAACCTTCTCTAGACACCAGACACCTGGATCTTGGACCTCACAACCTCCAGAATTATAAGCAGTAAATTTCTGTTGTTTGTAAGTCACATAGTTAATGGTATTTTGCTGTAGCAGCTCTAGTGGACTAAGAGAGCCACCTACAAGACTCTGAGACTGGTCACAGTGGCTTACATCTGTAATCCCAGCACTTTGGGAGGCTGCGGCAGGCGGATCACCTGAGGCCAGGAGTTCAAGACCAGCTTGGTCAACATGGCGAAACCCCATCTCTACTAAAAATGCAAAAAAAAAAAAAAATTAGCCAGGCTTGGTGGTGGGCACCTGTAATCCTAGCTACTCAGTAGGCTGAGGCAGGAGAATCACTTGAACCTGGGAGGCAGAGGTTGTGGTGGGCTGAGATCGCTCCATTGCACTCTAGCCTGGGCAACAAGAACAAAACTCTATCTCAAAAAAAAAAGAAAGAGAGAGAGAGAAAGACTTTCGTGCTGAGTTGCTCTTCAATGAGAATTTCTGGAGAGAGTTCTAGAAAGTTGGGACTCATTAGCATATAAGCAAATACATTTGAACCCAGGAGACTAGAAGTTAGAGTGGGAGGAATGAATGCAGACAGAGAAAATAAGGGATCTGAGGAATTGGTCCTTGTGTCTCTCCAATATTAAAAATAGAGGTTTTAGCCTGATCTGCCAATCGAAATCAGGAAGGTCATAAAACTAGGAGAGGAAAAATAAAATGCGTCTTCATTCTCATGGACTTCTAACCGAAATTTGATATGTCCCTTAATTATGAATGAGGGAGTAAACCACAGCAGCAGTGGTGTAGCTGGGACTGTGCTGCCAATAGAAACCACAGATAATTATCAGGTTACAGTGTTGCAGGTATTTCAAAATATCATTTACTCTTATCACTATTTCAAAATTATGAAGTCTTTACACATGACATTGGATCCTTTTATTTAATGCATTAATAAAAAAGCTCATTCATTACTATTTCACACATTTATCTTATTAAATATTTTGATAACTATTTTTCAGTGTAATTCATTTCTTTGAAATGCAGTGTATTTCATGTATATTTTTAAAAATATTATTTTGGCTGGGTGCAGTGACTCATGCCTGTAATCCCAGCACTTTGTGAGGCTGAGACAGGCAGATCACCTGAGGTCAAGAGTTTGAGACCAGCCTGGCCAACGTGGTGAAACCCCATCTCTAATAAAAACATAAAAATTAGTTGGGCATGGTGGCGCATGCCTGTAACCCCAGCTACTTGGGAGGCTGAGGCAGGAGAATCGCTTGAACTCTAGAGTCGGAGGTTGCAGTGAGCCAAGATAGCGTCATTGCACTCCAGCTTGGCGACAGAGCAAGACTCTGTCTCATATATATACACATGTATATATGTATATATGCACGCATATATGTATATACATGTGTATATATATGTATGTATATATATATACGTGTGTGTGTGTGTGTGTGTGTGTGTGTAGTATTCTGAAGGAATCTACAAGCTCCATCTGCCTGCCAAAGGGGTCCAAGCCACAAGAGAAGGTTAGAACCCCTGGTTGAGAGGTTGAAGGAAAAATGAAGGAGTGTTGATGCACCTGTCTTCCATGCTGATTCCACAAACCTGGCCTCTCTCCCTGCTGTCACCCTTTCTTGCTTTTAAACATGTCCTATTTGCCCGATCTTGTGCTCAGTGTAATTTGGATTCTAAAATGAGCAAGCCAGAGCGTCTGCCTCCCATGACCCAGCTGTTGAAGAGGGGCGCAAGTATCCAAACAGGTATTAGGCACATCACAGATTCTTGCAAACTACAGAAAGTACTCAGCCATACTACGCAAGTGCCAAAAACTATCCTTGTGTAGCATTCAAGTGCAGGTTTTTGCAGCTGGAGAGCAGAAAATTGACACTGTCATTGTATTCTTTGTGGTTTTCTTTCTTTGAGAAGTATTGGGCTCAAAGTGAAGATCGCTTTAGAGAGCATGTTCTGTCTGCGTTGAGTCCATCACAAGAGGAATACATCCCTCAAAGAATATGCTATGCCTCGAAAGACCACTCTCAGGCAACAAGTTTCTTTCTTCTGGTGACACCATCTGTTTTTTTGTGGCCCACTCAAATCCTTCCCAGTTCCAGGCTAGAGTTGGGGAGAGGGGAAGGGGACTGACAGCAAGAACTATTATATTTTGACTTACTTTTTTTTTTTTTCACAGTTTCCAACAAAAACCTCATAGGAGCCAATTATCCCAGTGCTCTTCTTAAAACGTAAGTACCAGAATATTCAGATCTGCCTTTGGGGCCCCATAGCTTGGGGCCTTGTATCTCACTGATGACATTTTGGGATGTAACAAATGGTTGGATAGATTTGCTTGGCTCATACCCACTGTCTTGAAGCAACAGTCAGGTGGGTAGAGAATTTCAGAGCCTCAGACATAAACCGAAAGGAAATGCAAAAAGTCAAAAGGCAGCATCCTGTCTACGTTGCTAGGGAAAGACTTCATATCTCATTTTCATAGTCTCCAGTAGAAATACAGAAAAGATTGGGAGGCCGAGGCAGGCTGATCACGAGGTCAGAAGGTTGAGATCATCCTGGCTAACATAGTGAAACTCTGTCTGTACTAAAAATCCAAAAAATTAGCCAGGTGTGGTGGTGGGCACCTGTAATCCCAGCTACTTGGGAGGCTGAGGCAGGAGAATCATTTGAACCCGGGAGGCAGAGGTTGCAGTGAGCCAAGATCACGCCATTGCACTCCAGCCTGGGTGACAAAGAGAGACTCCATCTCAAAAAAACAAGAAAAAAAGGAAAAGAAATACAGAAAAGAATTTACTGAGAAAAAAATACGTATCTATTAATGGGCTTTAAGAAACATTCTTGACCATCCCTTACTAATAAATGCAGCTCCATTTTTTCCCATTGGTAAGATAGGGAAAATGATCCCTACCAAACTAAAGAATGTATACATATGAGTTTTCCTTACAAGGGAGGGGACTATCTTTTTTTAGAAAAAATAACAAGTGGTTTTGGGTTAAAGGACAAGTGTGAAAGGCATGAACCTACAGAAGCTCTGGTGACTGAAGACTTCGTTAAACTTATTTGTTTAGATGTGGACAAGAATTAGATAAGAAATACACATATCCATTAATAAATAATGGGAAGTTAATTTTAATTAACTTGGAGTGGGAAAGCCTTTTAGACCCACCTGGGTCCAAATCTCAGTTCTCCTATTTACCATTCGTGGGTGGGATACTGGTCAAGTTACTAAGTTCCCTGGACCTCTGTCACTCACCAAGTTGTTATAAGAACTAAATGATAGCTGTGCAGCGCATTGGCTGACGCCTGTAATCCCAGCACTCGGGAAGGCTGAGGTGGGCAGATCACCTGAGGTCAGGAGTTTGAGACCATCCTGGCCAATGTGGTGAAGCCCTGTATCTAATAAAAATACAAAAATTAGACAAGTGTGGTGTCATGCGCCTGTAACCCCAGCTACTTGGGAGGCTAAGGCATGAGAATTGCTTGAACCCGGGAGATGGAGGTTGCGGTGAGCCGAGATCACGCCATTGCACTGCAGCCTGGGCAACAAGCATGAAATTCATCTAAAAAAAAAAAAGGAGAACTAAATGATAATGATATAGAACACTTAGCATAACACAGGCTTGTAGTATGTACTTCACAGTGATAGCTGTCATTATTAAATAAGATGTCTACATTATTAAACAAAACCTTCCTTCCTATATTTGTTCCCAAAGAATGTGATTTGCAAAAGTACATTTTTATAATAAGCTTGTCTTATTAGCAAAATTTAACCATCAAAAATGCTGTATTATCTGTTTCCCTAGAGTAAGAGATATCCTTATGTTCCTCTCATTCAATCAGTAAGTCATGCATGTTTGAGGACAGTTTGCATTGTGACAACTTGGGTTGCGAGTGGAGGCCGGGACACTGCTAAACATTCTACAATGTACACAACAGCTCTCACAACGAAGAATTCTCTAGCCTCAAATGTCAATAGTGTCCACGTTGAGAAACCCTGCCTGGAAGGAGTTAGCATTACTCTGATCTATGCACACCCTCATTCATTCATGCATGCATTCATTCATTCAAATAGTTGTTGAGGCTAAACCGTGTATCAAACAAATACTTTTTTATGTATTGGAAATAGAGTGGCTAATAAGAGGGATATGATCCCGTTCTCATGGAGATTACATTTTAGCTCAGGAGACAGAGATGAAGTAATTACACAAATAACTACTTATTGATTACATACAGGTCACCAAAGAGCACATGGTGAAGTGAGAATGTGTGATAACAGGAATGACCCCAGCATGAGAGCTGGGCAAGACTCCTCTCTGAAAGTGGTGTTTAGGCTGACACTTGAAGGATTTTGCAAGATTTTAACCTATGGCCTTGGTGTTCCAATCATTCTGTGTTGGATCACTGAACTGAGCAGCCACCTGGCATTGCTATTCATAAAAATCATATAGAGACTGAATAGCGTGGCGATTGAGGACATAAATTCTGGAGCCAAATTGTGTTGATTTGTAACTCTCTTGGGTGACTTCTCTGCCTCAGTTTTCTCATCCATAAAATGGGGATAAAAATAATGCCTGCCTCATTGGCTTGCGGTAAAGACTAAGTGAGTTAAATAATGCAATGAAATAATATAAAACATTCACAAAGCAAACACTACATAAGAATTAGTAATTATCAGAGTTAGTATTTCCATTCAGAATGGTGGGGCATGTTTTCTCAACTAGAATCTGTTCCATGTGCCCAGGAAATGGTGAGAAGTCACACAGCAAAAATGGACTGATTAATGCAGACTGTCACATTTTCTGTTGATTTTGTCCATCTTTGTTTGAAAATGACAGCATTTGAGACTAGGAATTGAAGCTACATTCTTCTTACAAAAGTAAACAATCAGTGAGAAAGTGTCCCTCTTGTCCGCCACTCTATTTCCAACACCTAAAAGAGTGTTTGACACATGGTTTGGCCTCAACAACAATTTGCTTAAAGCATGCATGAATGAATGAGTGTGTATAGATCAGGGTGCTGCCAACTCTTTCTAGACCAGGGTTTCTCAAGATTTCTTTGTTTGGCATCATGTCAAACAAAGACAAAGATGCAAAGTACAATTGCTGTTCATATGCTGGTATGTTTGGACTTGCCTCCGCAGTCTTCATTCTTTAAATCATCCAAACCCTCTCTTCTAAGGAGCTTCCACTCCATAGAAAAGAAGTGAAAATGTTATTTTTATAGCTGGCATAAAAATACTTCTTAGGGGATTCTAGTGTTTTGTTTCTGTTTTTTAAGAAAAATACTTTAATAATAAGCTTCAAATATGTAAGGACAATAATACAAAGAATTAGGTGACCAGGGATGTACCCCAGACAATTTGGGGTGGGAGAAATAAGAGGGAAAGGAAAAGTGAAAAGTCACAGGAAAGCTTCCTACAAAAGGGCCAGGAATGGTCAATTTTAAAAAAAAAATCATAAATAGAAATAGCTGAAGGATTTTTAAGCTCATGTGTGCCTAAAAATCAATTTTCAAGTTGTGAGTTGGGCAGAAGTTGTTCATCACCTCAGATCTTTAAGACTGTTACATACCTAAATAAATGCCTTTTGTAAATTCTAGACTCAGAAAATTGAAGGAGAGTTTCTGACATTCACATCTGTGTTGGCATCCCCAGAGTGAAATGTTGGTGAACTTAACAATAAATTAGAATTAGAGGTAATTATAAAAATATAAGATGCTGATAGCAGCAGAAATCATGGAGCAGAGATTAATTTTTCCGGCTAAGTGTGAAACTGGGGGCTTGAGTCGATTTTAAGAAAGCAGAAGAGTATTTACAGCTGCCTTATGGATCACATGACCTGATCTTTACAGTGTTTCCTGTGGCAGTGCACAGATACAGCATCTTTAGGTAGAGCTTTTTCTCACTGGAGGGTCTAGGCTTATAGACCACTTTTATGATCAGAACAGACGAAGATGAAAAAGATGCTGTAAGAAGTCATTAAGTTCTCAAAACAAAGCAAACAAAAGCATTAAAATCACAAACTAAAAGATTATTAAGAGTTAGCTAAGCTTGAAAAAAACTGTCTTACAGACTAAAAGAAATCAATAAAAGGGTAAAAATGTGGATATTGTATTGATTTAAGATTCACTTTGTCTTTTAGATTAGAACAGTGAATTTAAACTTATACTTGCTTCCCCCAAATTACTAGCATAAGCTTTGTCCTGTTTTGGGATATAGTAAAGGAGTTGTTAGAAAACGGTCCTTGGAAGTATCTTTTGCTTAAGCTGATTCACCCTGGAATCTACCTCTTTCTGAGTTGGGAAGGGAAGGAAGCAAGAAAAAAATAATTAAAAATGCAAGTACTTTTGTATGTTTAACATGACTTGATTCAATCATCAAATATTGAAATTCTGGGATGGGTGTGGTGGCTCACGTCTATAATGACAGCACTTTGGGAGGCCAAGGTGGGTGAACTGCTTGAGCCCAGGAGTTTGAGACCAGCCTGGGCAACATAGCGAGAACCCATCTCTAAAGAAAAAATTTCCATGTTAGCCTAGTGTCGTGGCACATGTCTGTGGTCCCAGCTACGTGGGAGGCCGAGGCAGGAGGATTACCTGAGCCTTGAAAAGTTGAGGCTGCAGTGAGCTACGATCGTGCCACTGCACTCCAGCCTTGGGGACAGAGTGAGATCCTGTCTGTCTCAAATAAATAAATAAATGTAGAAAAAGAAATAACATTCTCTAGAAGAGCATGGACAATTAATTCTGGCTAAATTGGGTTTGGCTTCTGGGTCTTTGTGACCATTGGCAAACTGCCTGGCTTCCCAGACTCTCAGTGTCCTTGTCTGTCAAGTGGGCATAATAGTACCTACCTAACAGGTTGCTGGGAACATGAAATGAGACCAAAAAAGGGTGTGCGTATGTGTACTTCGGTGTGTGTTTCTGTATGTATATTCTCGTTATTTGCTATAATTAGGTTCAATAATGTCTCTACAACCACTGAGCTATTGAATACTGAACTATTACTCCTAGGGGAAATACATGTTTGGTTTCTTTGAGCCTCCAGTCATGACATTTCCATTAACTGATCAGTACATAACCTTGTTTTATATATTTCTGTTTATAGACACCTTATTTAATATATATTGATTCATTAACATTGACTGTACAGCCAACAGCACTATACCTCATGCCTGAACACAGGTCATCTAACAGATGTGTATCTTTCTCCATAAGCCACATCGCAAAGTGCAATTGTATCTATGTCTTTGTCTTTGTTTTACATGGTACCAAACAGAGAAACCTTGAGAAACCTTGATCTAGAAGGAGTTAGCATTACTCTGATCTATGCACACTCTCATGTATTCATTCAAAATTTTTGTGGTTTGGAACACTAGACAGCCCTTCAACACTGTGCTTGGGGACCATTTTAAACAGCAGAAATCACCAACAAAAGGCACAAAAGTGTGCAAAGCATAGTGCTAAGTAAACATCAGGATGCATACTCATTTGTGGTATGAGAGTGGAGCCAAGAAAGCAGATCCTGGACTTGTTGGATCTGAGCTGGATGAGCACATTGGGTGACTCAAGTTTTTTGCAACTCTGCACGTGACTGGGAGTGACTGCAAAAGCACAGCAGGTATTGATTTTGGTATTACAGATAAATTTTTGTGAATAGGCAAAATCACAATACAGAATCTGGAAATAATGAGAATCAAACTGGAAAAAAAGATATACGTATATACACAAATGTGTGCTTGGAACTAAATAAATGCTTGGTTTCTCTCATTGTCTACTTTCCAGTTATATGCTAGACATTCTAGAGAAACCAAAGAAGTTTAAGACAGGCAATCTAGAATCTCAGTTTGTCAACAACAACAAATTCTGTCAAATTGCAAGATACAAAATCAATACGCAAAAATCAGTAGTATTTCTAGAGGCTAACAATGAACTCCCTGAAAAAGAAATAAAGAAAACAATCCTATTTACAATAGCATCAGAAACAAAATACCTAGGGATAAATTTAACCAAGAAGGTAAAACATTTGTATGTTGAAAACTGTAAGACATAGATGAAAGAAATTGAAGAAGACACAAATAAATGGAATGATATCTTGTGTTCACGGAGAAGAAGACTTAATATTATTAAAATGTCCATATTACCCAAAGTAATCTATAGAGTCAATGAAATCCTAGCAAAATTACAATATCATTTTTCATGTAATTTTTTTTTTTTAATCCTAAAATTTGTTTGGAGCCACGGACAACTCTGAATAGCCAAAGCAATCTTGAGAAAGAAGAACAAAGCTGGAAGCATCTCACTTCCTGATTTCAACGTATATTACCTAACTACAGTAAGCAAACAGTATGGTGCTGGCATAAAAACAGACATAGACATCAATGGAATAGAGACAAGAGCCCGGGGCCAAGCACAGTGGCACACACCTGTAATCCCAGCACTTTGGGAGGCCAAGGAGGGCAGATCATGAGGTCACGAGATTGATACCATCCTGGCCAACATGGCGAAACCCTATCTCTACTAAAAATACAAAAATTAGCTGAATGTGTTGTCATGTGCCTGTAATCCCAGCTACTCAGGAAGCTGAGGCAGGAGAATCATTTGAACCCAGGAGGCGGACGTTGCAGTGAGCCGAGATTGTATCACTGCACTCCAGCCTGGTGAAAAAAAAAAAAGCAAAAAACAATGAAACAAGAGCCCAGTAATAAACCCATGCATAAATAGTTAATTAATATTCGACAAAGCTGCCAAAAATACACAACTGGAAAAGGATAAATTTTCTTCAAAAAATGGTGTTGGAAAAACCAAGATTCCTATGAAAAAAAAGAACAAGATTGGATCCCCTATCTTCAATCACTCATAAAAATTAACTCTAAATGGATTAAAGACTTGCAAGTAAAACCCTAAGATGTAAAACTCCTACAAGAATACATAGGGGAAAGCCTCCTTGACACTGATCTTGGCATTGATGTTTTGGATGTAACCCTAAAAGCACAACGACAAATGCAAAAGTAAGTAGGGCTAGTCCAGTTGCAGTGGCTCACGCCTGTAATCCCAACATTTTGGGAGGCTGAGGTGGGCAGATCACCTGAGGTCAGGAGTTAGAGACCAGCCTGACCAACATGGTGAAACCCCAACTACTAAAAATACAAAATTAGCCAGGCATGGTGGCACATGCCTATAATCCTAGCTACTCGGAAGGCTGAGGCAGGAGAATCCAGGTGGAGGTTGTAGTGAGCTGAGATTGCACCATTGCACTCCAGCTTGGGCAACAAGAGCGAAACTGTCTCAAAAAAAAAAAAAAAAAAGTGGGGCTACATCAAACTAAAACTCTTCTGCACAGCAGAGGAAACCATCAATAAAATTAAAAGATAATTTATGATTGGTAATGGGTTAATATCTGACATATATAAAGAACTCCTACAACTGAATGGTGAAAACCAAAAACAAACAAAAATCCAATTAAAAAATGGGCCAAGGGTTTTTAGAGATTTTTTTCCAAAAAAAAAAAAAAAACACACATATAACTGGTAAGCAGGTACATTGAAAAGGTGCCAAGCATCTCAAATCACCAAGGGACTGCAAATCAATATGGCAATGAGGTGTCACCTCGCACCTGTTAGAATAGCTATTATAAAAAAAGAAAAGAAAAGAAAAAGGTAGCAAGTGCTGGTGAGGATGTGGAGAAAAGGGAACCCTTGGGCACTGTTGGCGGGAATGTAAATTGGTAGTCATTATGGAAAATGGAGATTTCTCAAAAATTAAAAATAAAACTATCATATGATCCAGAAATCCAGCTACTGGGAATTTATTCAAAGGAAACAAAATCTGTCGCTGACAGAGCTCTCCGCACTCCTGTGTTCACTGCAGCATTGCTCACAGTAGTCCAGACGTAGGAACAGCCTCAGTGCCCATCAGTGGGTATTACTCAGCCATAAAAAAGCAGAAAGTTCTGCCATTTGCAACAACATGGATGAAACTTGAGGGCAGTACACTCTCTCTGAAATCAGTGAGAGAGAGAAAGACAAATACTGTAAGATGGGATCTAAAATAGCCAAACTCATAGAAACCAAGAGGAGAAGAGTGATTGGCAGGGCCAGGGGTGAGGAAAGCAGGGAGATGTTAGTCAAAGGGTACAAAGTGTTAGTTAAAAGATGAATACGTTCTGGGGATTTAATGTACAGCATGGTGACCATAGTTAACAGTACTGTATTGTATACTTGAAATTTGTTTAGAGGGTAGATCTTAAATGTTCTTGCAAAAGAAAAAAAAAATGAGAGGTGATAGATGTGTTAACTATCTTAATTGTGATAATCATTTCACAATGTATATCAAATCATCATACTCTACACCTAAACTTATACCATTTTATTTATCAACCATACCTCACTAAAGGAAAATTAATTAATTAATTGATTAATTATAAATAAAAAGACCCTATGAACAGCTATGCAAATGGTTGACATATGAGTATACTGCTTGTGATCAACCCCTCTTATATAGGCAAACTCAATTTCCTTTTCTGCAAAATATGGGTAATAATAAGACCTACTTCATATCCCTGACAGAGTTGTAAATCACAACATAAAAAGCACAGAGAACAGGACCTGACAAAGCAAGGTCTCAGTAAATACCAGCCATTAGTAATAATCACGAGGACAACGGCGATGATATCTATAGCAGTTAATGTAATCAATGGTGATGGTGTTCCCTTACTTCCAGATCTGGAAATAGCAATGCCTATAGATGCTTAGACTCCAGCCAGGCAGTCATATTTCCTCAGCCACCATAAGGAGCCTGGAGTCATGCCAGCTCTTTTCAAGCATCATCTCATGACCTTTGTTCCAGGCTTTCTCAATGTCAACGCTCCTGACATTTGGGAAACAAAGAATTATTTGGTGTGTGTCTGTCCTGTGCATTGTAGGTGTTCAGCGACATCCCCGGCCCCTCCTCTCTAGATGCCAGTAGCAACCCTTCCACTCCCTTCTCTGTGGTAATCAACAATATCTCCAGACATGACAGAATGTCCTTGGAGGGGGAAGTCTCCTCCAGTCAAGAGTTACCGGTCTTGACATAGTTGATGTTTTCATGCCTCCTTTGCAGATGAAGAAAATGAGGATTAAAGAACCAAGCAACTGGCCCCCTTACTAGGAAGTGAATTTATAATAGAACTTCTTTTGCATCCCCAGGGTTGGGTTCTCATGAATTACTGATTTCTGAGCCTTTGAAATTCTCTGTTGGATGACTACGGGACTGCCAAGAAGTTTCCGTGAGACAGCTCCCTGCCTCTCCAACTCTTCCAGAAGGCTGACAGCCCCATGGAGGGTCACCAAGCCTGTGGTTACTCAATTTACCTGCCGCTCTCTGTCCCAAGCTTTCCGACCATGACTTCATTCAACAGTGACAGTGTTCATTTCCCAGCCTGCAGTTCCTCCACCCTGCAGAAGCCACCAGGGATCAGGAGTTGACTTCTTCACAGGTTGAGACCTGGATCACATTGGCTTTACCACCTGAGACATTGATTACCACCTGCGGAGGTTTGTCCTGCAGACCCTGACATAATGACTGGATGAATGAATGCATTTACACACGCTAGAATACAGTGAATTTGAGTAGGCTAGGGATGGTTGTTAGTTGCTTTTAGAGGGCAATTGCAGATAACTGACCACGACTCCCTGTTTTTCCTCACATTTATTTAGTATAGATTTAATAACAGAGGTTTTAAGTTAACATGCTTGTGGATAATTAACATGGTTAATTTAGAAGTGATAAAAGGTTTTGGTTTTCGGGCCCAGAATAAACACCATTAACGGTAATTCCCCTTTGACCTCCCCTTGTGAGGAATATCCAGCACAAAGTTTACATGAGTGAACAGTTAGAGTAGACACAAAGGAATGTGGGGTAAACAGACATAACTGGGGAAGCTTTATTATCCTAATTTTACCTTACAACTTAAAATTCTAACATAATGAACTGGCTGCCTTTAGCATTTTCCATTAAAACCTTTAGGCCTTCCAAAAGGTTTGGGACTGTAATTTTTTTCATTATACTTTAGGTTCTGAGGTACATGTGCAGATCATGCAGGGTTGTTGCATAGGTACTTACATGGCAAGGTGGTTTGCTGCCTCCATCCCCCCATCATCTGTATCTGGCATTTCTCCCCATGTTATCCCTCCCCACCCTCCCTACCCCACACTGTCCCTCCCCTAGTCCCCCCAAACTGACCCCAGCATGTGATGCTTCCCTCCCTGTGTCCACGTGTTCTCATTGTTCAACACCCACCTATGAGTGAGAACATGTGGTTTTCGTTTTCTGTTCTTGTGTCAGTTTGCTGAGAGTGATGGTTTCCAGATTCATCCATGTCCCTACAAAGGACATGAACTCATCCTTTTTTTATGGCTGCATAGCATTCTGTGGTGTATATGTGCCACATTTTCTTTGTCCAGTCTATCATTGATGGGCATTTGGGTTGGTTCCAGGTCTTTGCTATCATAAACAGTGCTGTGATGAACATGTGTGTGCCTGTGTCTTTATAATACAACGATTTATAGTCATTTGGGTATATACCCAGTAATGGGATTGCTGGGTCAAATGGAATTTCTATTTCTAGGTCCTTGAGGAATCACCACACTGTCTTCCACAATGGTTGAACTAATTTACACTCCCATCAACAGTGTAAAAGTGTTCCTATTTCTCCACATCCTCTCCAGCATCTGTTGTCTCCAGATTTTTTAATGATCACCATTCTAACTGACGTGAGATGGTATCTCAATGTGGTTTTGATTTGCATTTCTCTAGTGACCAGTGATGATGAGCATTTTTTCACATGTTTGTTGGCTTCATAGATGTCTTCTTTTGAAAAGTGTCTGTTCATATCCTTTGCCTACTTTTGAATGGGTTTGTTTGTTTTTGAAACTATAATTTTTTAACTTTAATATTTTCCTAATATTTTGCCAGCCACCCTGAGTGTATCCCAACAACAGGTGACATTTTTCTTCCCTTGAATCCACAGACTTGGGTAGACAATAGACAGAAACCTCCCTGATACAGGCTGGTTGGCAGCATGTATCCCTTTCCTCTGCAATGGATGGGACAGCTCTTGGAGATGCCAGACCAGTGACTTTCAATCTGACCTGATCCAATGGCCTTTTTTACAGTAAACAATTTGTAATGTCTTCCTTACTATTTTGAAATGAAAATCGCAGCTAATAGAACCTACTCATAACTATTTAAAAATGCCATGTTATATTAAAAATTGAAAACTAATTTATAATAATATGTATTTTTCATCACCAGAGACCCAGGGTTCCTGAATCACATATACAGTATCAAGGTGAGTCACTGCTGAGGTATGACTACAGTGAGACTTAATGGAATAATAAAATGCATGCACCTGAGTGTAGAATCACCACGCCTGTGACAGCTCCAAATGCAGGCGGAAGTGGGGGCAGATAGGGTGATGCAAACACCATGACCAGTGTTGCCATGGGTAACGTGATTTTCCAAGATGGTGAACCACTCTCACTGTGGTCCTAAACATATAAAGAACCAGCTTGCCTTGATTTTCATAGTATTGAAATTTCTGAAAATTTTAGTGTGTATTAAAACGGATTTTTATGTAAAAGAGTTTTATGTAAAAGAGTTCACCTAGATAGCAATAGATTTAGAGTAATGAATAGATTTTTTTGCCTATACAGATTCTCAGCAGGCATTTGAACTCTGCACAGGGTGGCAAGAGTTTTTTGTTTGGGTCAGACTTCCCCAGGCACTATCAGATGTCTGGTATCCTGGCTCCTACCAACTAAATGCTACTAGTGCCTCCTGACATCATGATGATAACAAAAACATCAAAAACATGCCTCCCTGCCCCAATTCCCCAAATGTCCCCCCTAGGAGGCAGTCCGTTCATGGAAAGCGCTCCCAATCAAGACCCCAAGAAAAAGTTCTCGGATCTCACGCAAGAAAGAATGTGGTGGGAGTCAACAGAGTAAAGTGAAAACAAGTTTATTAGAGAAGTAAAGAAACAAGAGTGGCTACTTCATAGGCAGAGCAGTGATATGAGCTGCTGACTGAGTATACTTACAGTTATCTCTCGATTATGTGCTAAACAAGGGGTAGATTATTCATGAGTTTTCTGGGAAAGGGGTGGGGAGTTCCCACAACTGAGGGTTCCTCCCCTTTTGAGACCACATAGGGTAACTTCTGGACATTGCCATGGCATCTGTAAACTGTACTGGCACTGGTGGGAGAGTCTTTTATCATGCTAATGCATTCGTATTAGCATGTAATGAGCAGTGGGGATGATCAAATGTCACTTTCATCACCACCTTGGTTTTGGTGACTCTGGACTGCCTTCTTTACTGCATCTTGTTTTGTCTGTGAAGTTGTGAAGTCTTTGTGACCTGTTTCTTGTGCAGACCTCCCATTTCATCCTGTGACTAAGAATGCCTAACCTCCTGGGAATGCAGCCCAGTAAGTCTCAGCCCTATTTTACCCAGCCCCTATTCAAGATGGAGTCACTCTGGTTCACATGCCTCTGACAGTACTGCCCCAAGGAGAGCCACTGCTCTAGACTTAAGGGGGAGTTGTCCCAGTTCTCTGCCTTTCATGAGCCTGAATTCACTTCTCCTCTTTCTATGATTGAACCTCAGACCTCAGTCTCCTAGCCCATAATTAGATCTCTGAATCTCACACACCACCCCTACAGCCTGTCATCTCTGGCCCCCAAGGAGTTCCTTCACTGATCTTCAGGCTTTGCTACTTCTTTTTGTTTGTTTTTGTTTTTTGAGACAGAGTTTTGCTCTTGTTGCCCAGGCTGGAGTGCAATGGCATGACCTCGGCTCACTGCAACCTTCGCTACCCTGGTTCAAGCAATTCTCCTGCCTCAATCCCCCAAGTAGCTGGGATTAGAGGCATATGCCACCCTACCCAGCTAATTTTTTGTATTTAGTAGAAACAGGGTTTCACCAGGTTGGTTAGGCTGGTCTCGAACTCCTGACCTTAGGTGATCCACCCACCTCGGCTCCCAAAGGGCTGGGAATACAGACGTGAGCTGGCCTTTGCCGGGTATTTTGATGGCTTTACAATGTCATGTCCATCTTTGTATGTAGCAGGAGGGGGTGCTGTCTGCCTTAGTTTAGCCCGGTAACTTGCCAAAATCCTGGGTGCTTCTGTTTTCTCACCCTCTTACTACAGTGCCTGCCCTCAGGGTGATGTGATTCAGATCTGTCCATCAGAACAGCACCCTGTACTTCCACTGTGTGTTGACCCAAGGCTGAACCTGTGGTTTCCTGGGTCCATCATTTATGGTCATCTCATCCCCATCTTAAGACAATGTCTCTGCCAGGTTTTTCATCATAACAGGCTGTGGTTCCTAACTTACATCTAGAGTGTTACAGCATCAGTTTCTAGAAAGGTCTCAGCCATGGCCTCACACCCTCCAGGGCCAACCTCCCGCCCAGGACAACCTCAGCCTAGTCTCCGCCTGTGTCCCCAGTCCAGCTCTCTCTCCCACTGCAGTGAGTCCCCCTCTGTTGTCCCTCATGGTTTGTGCTACCAGTTGACCTGAGTCACAGCCACATGAGTCAGCAGAGATATCAGATAACCTTGAACCTCAACGATGAAGGGGTCAGTATCTCAATTCCTTTCTCCCCAAAAGGGGACTCAGCCCGTTGTGCAAATATGCCCTTCAATCCCCCTGTGAATAATCTTCTGTAATAGTTACCTATTTCTGCTGTCAACAAATTAACAACCTACCGCAAATGTGGTGGCTTCAAGCAATTTTATTCCTTACAGTTCTGCAGGTCAAGAGACCCAAATGAATCTAAAGTCAAGGTGTTAGTAGGGCTGGCTCCCTCTGGAAGCTCTAAGGGAAGATCTGTCTCCCTGCCCTCTCCAGATGCTAGAAGCTAGCCTCAGTCCCTGGCTCATGGCTACACATCACATCTCCACCCCTCCTCCTGCTTCCATGCTCACTTCACCTTGTTCCTCCTCTGACCTTCTGCCTTCCTCTTATAAGGACTCTTGTGATAACATTTAGAGCCAACCCAGATAATCCAAAATAACTTCTCCCTCTCAAGATCCTTAGTCACAGCTTCAAAGTCCCCTTTCCCATATAAGAGAACAGTCACTGGATCTAAGGATTAGAACTTGCATATCTTTGGGGATGGGATCAGAGAAGACCTGTTAATCAGCATACTACACCCTCCATCACTTTATAAAGGTGCATAGCAGTGTTGAGGTTATCAAACTGAAGGAGAAAAATGTTTGCATTCTGTTACATGCACCCTTCCTTCAGACCTAGTGACACCTCCTTGGATTACATTCATGAGACTAAAGAGATCATTGAATTGGTCTTTAGTGATTCAGAGATTTCTCCTCTAACAGCTCTAGAAAAAGCTGACAGTGCTTACATGGAAATTTCTTTTCCTGTATTGGTGCTAATTAAAATGAAGTATTTTACCTGAATCCTGCTAAGAAAGTACAGAATTCTAATGATACACAGAAAACATACTCTACACACACTCTATGCCAAGTCCTTTATGTGCTTTATCTCATTGGATCCTCCCCAAAGACCTTTTGCTGGGCACCATTATTCTCTTAGTTTCTGGATGAGGTACCTGAGGCTCAGAGAGCCTAAGTGACTTACTCAAGCTTCGTCGGTTGGTAAGAATCAAACCCAATATTTGGAGCCAAACATTCAGATTCCAGAGCCTGTGCTGCTAACAATTGCAGATTTTTCTGCTGCCCAGTTCTCACGCTAACTTGCTGTGTGATACTGAGTAAGCTACTTTCATCTCTGGATATTGATCAAAGCAGGAGGATTGAGGTAGTTTGGATTTCTCAACCTTAGCACTACTGACATTTTGGATGGACCAATTTTCTGTTGAGCAGGGCTGTCCTGTGCATTGTAGGGTGTTCAACAGCATCCGTGGCCTCTACCTGCTGGCTGCCAGTGGTAACCTTTCCCACCTTACCCAGTTGTGATAAACATAAATGTCTCCAGACATGGCCAGATGTCTCTTGAGAGTGCAAAAGTCCCCCTTGTTGAGAACCACAGAACTAAGTAATCCATCAGCACATGCCAAACCTAGAACATTCTGGGATTTCTTTCACTCTTTCTGTGCCTTCAGGTTGGGTGATTGCTTTACATTCAAGAAACTCTCCAGGCAGGCAAGAGTTAAGATGCAATGTGTGAGCTAACCAGTCTTATAAATTAGCACAAACATATGTCAGTGGTAAGTAATTAAGTACCTCCATTGCATCACTAATAACATGGGCTGAGGACAACATTACCACTGAAAGTGCCGTCATGCATTTCTCAGTTTCTCCTCGCATGAGGCATAAGAGTAAACAGTTTGTTTAGGGGTTTAAACAAAAGCTGTTGCTTTTTTCCTTTGTGTGAAAGGAGATACCTCCCAAAATATAAATAGAGTCTTCTCACCCTCCATTCCTCCCACATTCTGTAAGACCTTCTCAGCAAGATATTTACGCACAGTGGACAAAAGAGCTGGTCCTCAGGGTTGATTTTTCTCGTTCTTTCTCTTTAGGATCTCAGGACTGTGAGTTTGCCTCTTAGCTTCCATTTTTCTATCACATTATTGTATAGGAGCTCCTCAGCTCAATACTTCTAAATGGTATATAGATGTTATTTTCATCTTATTTGACATTATCTACCATTTAAATTAGGTTTTTTGTGTTGACTAAAGTCAGGAAAAACATAAACAAAAACCTTATTCTGTATTCCAACTCTACCTACCAGTTATGTGATTCTGGGCAAGAGACTAAATATCTCTGAGCCTCAGTTTCATCATCTGTAAAATGGGAACAATGATACTTATGAATTCCCATAAAGATTAAATTCAATCATGTATGTCAGCACCTACACAGTGCCTGGCATGTAATTGTTGCTCCCTTCTGCCAGTGACTAGTCAACAGGCAAGTAAGTGACATTGGGCTTTAGTTTCTTGCAGTCACTACTGAAGAGCTAATATGCATGAGATGATTCAAATCTATACTGAGAAAGAAAGATGGAATAATCAGCCCCTGAATAAATAATGAACATCTGACTACATATAATTGCTTTGAGAAGCACAGCTTTTGAAGGTGGAGTCATGTAAGCTTGAAGCAGGAACATTGTCCTTCTGACCTGGACATAGTGTGAAAAGCTTCTTCACACACACACACACACACACACACACACACACACACACACACACACTCTTCACATACACCTAGACCACAAAGATCAGATCCATTGAGCCATCCAACTACTGTATCAGCAGAAAGAGCAGGGCTAATATTTCATAGGATTAAGCTGGAAGAGTTAGCATTCAAAAAAATCTCTGGCTGCTGTTATAATGGTTAATGTCCAGCTTCTGAGTTAATGGCTGCTCTCACTTTCTGTGTCAGTTAGCTTTTGCTAGACGATACTGTATAACAAGAATCCCCAAAATTTCAGTGGCCTACAACAACTTAGGTTAATTTCTCTATCTTGTTATATGCTGGTAGCCACAGCTCAGCTGCAGTTCTCCATACATCTTTTCATTCCAGGATCCAGATTGAAGGAACTTCCCCATCAAAGACATGCCATTCATGTGGCAGAGGGAAAGAGAAAGAGGGATGATAAAAAAATTACAGTTATAAAACTTCTGCTTGAACATGGTTTGCAGTACATGGACTCATATGCCATTGGCTGAAATAAGTCACATGGACAAACCTGATATCAGTGGGTCAAAAAGTCTACCCCGCCACCCTCCCAAGTAAGAAAGCAGCCCAAGTACCATTATAACAGCAGAGACGTGCATTATCCTCTTACAGAAAGAACTGGTGGATACTTGGGACTGTACTTCCAATGGGGATGAGTTATGCTTTAGGCATTCCCAGGCCTCCTAAGATTTCAAACTAATTTTTAATTTTTAGAAGACAGGCCAAGTTAAAGGCTTCTTATACACACTTTGGGGGTGCCAAAGTTCACAGTTCCTCTTAAAGTTTCTTAGGGTCCATGGGCTCCAACTAAGCCTTGTCTAACAGATTTCCAACAGATACTCCCCTAAATACATTTTAGTTAGAGCAGGAATCCATTTATGAGAACAGTAATCCATGGTAAATCATCCCTTTCAGGCATCTTTGTGGCTTTTAGGTATTTTCAGCTGAGAAAATCACAATTTCTGTCTAGAATTGCTGTAGTGATGATAGAGCTTCCATAAATAAAAGCTGAAAGGATACAGAAAATGAGATATGTATGTACCTTTGTGGGGTGGGCCCTTAAGGAATATAGACATGCTATTGCCAGATGATGAAAAGGATAGTGAACAGCCAAACCTACAAGGGTTTAGAGAAAATCAGTTCTTACACTTGGTGTCTGAGGTCTCCTCCACACCTGACATATTGCAGGTCTAAGTTCAGAAATTGCCTTCTGCATCCAGACTTCAAACCAACTGCAGCATCATTTTCTAAGAATTATTCTTTTCTTCACATGACTCATCCTCTCCACTGCCACTTGGAAGTAAGTTCCCAATCTGTCCTCCTCTAGGCCCTTTCTTTTCCTACTCACCAGCACCCCTCAAATCCTATCACTCATATTCTTAGTCTTCTGATTTCCCACATTTTCTCAGACTCTACCTTGGAAAAAAGTGCTTTCCTGGATGTCTCCTCTCCTTGCATGTCTAGGCAAGTATTCCATAACATTCTTGCAGCATCAGGATGAACATAGACAATGCCTTGTTGTAGGATCATATTGATGTATGTACATTGATAGGGTTTGGCTTTGTGTCCCCACCCAAATCTCATGTTGAATTGTGATTCACGGTATTAGAGGTGGGGCCTGGTGGGAGGTGATTGGATCATGAGGTGGTTTCTAATGGTTTAGCACCATCTCCCTATTGCTGTCTTATGATGGAGTTCTCACAAGATCTGGCTGTTTGAAAGTGTGTAGCACTTCCCTCTTCTTTCTGTCTCTCCTGCCAGCCATGTGAATATGTACCTGCTTCCCTTTCAACTTCTGCCAGGATTATAAGCTTCCTGAGGCCTCACTAGAAGCAGAAGCCTGTACACCTTTTAGAATCGTGAGCTAATTAAACCTCTTTTGTTTGTAAATTACCCAGTCTCAGGTATGTCTTTATAACAATGTGAGAATGAACTAATATACACACCAAAAGGAAAAAGCTCACCCATTTCCTTTGTTATCACCAGTAACAACAATGTTAGCTATTTATTGAGTATGCTATAATGTTCTAGGTACTGTGCTTCATAATACTTTTTATTATATCCAGATATGAGTACAGGAGAAAATATATTATTAACCCAGTTGAAGAGACGAACCAGTGGAGGCTCAGAAAGATGGAGTGACTTGCCCAAGGTCACAGAAGGTAATCACTGGTAGAGGAGGAAGTCTAACTCAGTTTTACTCAACCCCAGTGTCCAGGTCTTCCTACCACATTATACTTCCTTCCCCCTGAATACTTTATGAAGCAAGCAGTGTGAAGTTCATGCCACACTGGGCCTGAATGATGCCCATTAAGTAGAACTCACACCTACCTTGTTCTGACTGCACACTTCGATTCACTCAACAGACTGAAGAATGGAATGAGAGACACTTATTTCTCTCCAGACGATAAATCATTGGCTTTCTATCTGTCACCAGCTTGATTTTCCAAAGATTTGTTTTCGTCAGTTTAATGAATTATTGGATCACCTGGAAATTGCTCAGAATTAACCTGTGGCTGACATTAATGGATCTGCAACACAAGTGTCAAGATCTCTCTAACTAGTCCAATTTATCCTTTTATGAAGAGGCCTGCTGCCTGGCACAAGGAGATTCATTTATTTTGAGGCTGCATCTGCCCGTTTCTGCAGCGGCATGGTGCACAGGCACCAGAACGAGTCTGTCCAGAGTGAAAATGGCTGCCTTTATGCCAGAGGACCTGGGCACTGCAAGCTGCCTCAGCCCTGCCTGTGTGGGCAGGAGGTGAGAATCGTAATCAATCTTATTACAATTTGTGATGTTCTCCTTAGTTCTTTTAGAAGTAGGCTTTGGACTTCTTTGTTAGGATGCATCCTCACGATCCATGAGTCCTCTTAGCTCTAACCCTAAACATATTCTAAATCTAAACAGTTCTGTCTGTCTCCACTGTTATCACGCTCATCAGAATACTACCACATCTTGCCTAAATAACTGCAGTAACCTCCTCCTTATTCTCCATGCTCCCATCTTCACCTTCCAATTATTCAGTGTCCATAGAGCAGCTGGAGTGATCATATTATGTATGATATTGTCAACCTTCACTTTGCCTAGAATTTGTCAGTGGCTTACCATTTTACCTGGAATAAAAATCCCACAAAGCCTTCCATGTCCTAGCCCCTTCATCCTCCCTCCCAGTCTCATCTGGTACTGAGATCCAGGCTCTCAGTAGTATTAGTTAAATAATTTATAGCCTTCTTTCTGTTCCTCCTATATTCTGCACTCATTTTTTTATTCTGTTTTACTCACAGCTCTACCCACAGCATCTATGACAGAGCATGGCATACAGTAAGCAATTAATAAATATATAGTGACTTATTAATTGATTATTTTCAATGTCCTAATGACAATATGGAAAATTGGGAGATAGAAGGATGCTGATCACTCAAGAGTGGTTTTCTGTTGTTGTTGTTTGTTTGGTGTTATTTTTTGTTTGTTTGTTTGTTTTTTGAGACAGAGTCTCACTCTGTTGCCCAGGCTGGAGTGCAGTGGTGTGATCTCTGCTTACTGCAGCCTCTGCCTCCTGGGTTCAAGCAATTCCCCTGCCTCAGCCTTCCGAGTATCTCAGATTACAGGCGCACGTCATCGTGAGTGGTTTTTAAACAAAGTTCCACCTGTTGGCAGTTCCATGGTTCCTGTGCTCCCCTACTACCTACTTAATGCTCTGGTTTTCAATTTCCAACTTATCTGTCAATTGACTCTCTAGACAAATGATTGGCACACTTTTTTTTCATCAAGGTTTAGATAGTAAAACATTGTAGGCTTTGAGGCCATTGTGTTTTTGTTGCAGCTACTCAATGCTGGCCTTGTAGTGCAAAAGGAGCCAGAGACACTACCTAAAGGAATGGGCCTAATGCAAGCCAATGAAACTTTATTTACCTGTGGCATGCTGGATCTGGCACATTAGTTATAGTTTGCTAAGTCCTGCTTTAGACTATAAACTTCTTGAGCAACCCTAATACATGGTTGACCACCACTTACCCAGGGCCTGTAGAAGAAAGTCCAATGTGGTATAAAGTAAAATTTACCCACTGGCATGAAAATCAAGAAAGCCACAACCTTTCACTTCTGGGACCAGTTTCTAGCATTGTGAATACTAGAATCAGGTATATATTCCATTGTGGTCTCCCCTACTGACAAATAGTGCAGCCTTGGACATGGTACCAAATCATTCTGTACAGCAATCTTTTCTCCTATAAAATGGAACTAAATAATCTCGTGGGGTTGTTTTAAAGACCAAAGAAGATAACTAAAGTGAACCCAGATGAAGTGAGAACCACCCAGTACACACACATACAGGCACACACACATGCATACACACCCTACAAAAATACTTTTGATCATCTGTTGAATAGACAACCTGATTTTTTTCTCTCCTGAAGATTGTTTGCAATCTAGAGGCACCACTGAATTGCTCAGGCCAATAGAAAACATTTTTTTTGTGATTTTTTTGGGGTAAGAGGAGAGAGATTAATGAAACTACTTGCAAAAAGTAAGGATTCCAGGATTAAAAAAAAAAGTTATTTAAAAAAAAATATATATATATATACATTTTTTTACTTATTTATTTTTTTTATTGCATTTTAGGTTTTGGGGTACATGTGAAGAACATACAGTATTGTTGCATAGGTACACACGTGGCAGTGTAATTTGTTGCCTTCCTCCCCTTCACCTATATCTGGCATTTCTCCCCATGCTATCTCCC
>CAUYQU010002890.1:0-74726 GCA_963574635.1 Cheracebus regulus
AGTCTCCTCCTGGGCACCCGCCTCCCCAGACTCCTCCTGGGCACCCGCCTCCCCAGACTCCTCCTGGGCACCCGCCTCCCCAGACACCTCCTGGGCACCCGCCTCCCAGACTCCTCCTGGGCACCCGCCTCACAGACTCCTCCTGGGCACCCGCCTCCCCAGACACCTCCTGGGCACCCGCCTCCCAGACTCCTCCTGGGCACTCACCTCCCCAGACACCTCCTGGGCACCCGCCTCCCCAGACTCCTCCTGGGCACCCGTCTCCCCAGACACCTCCTGGGCACCCGCCTCCCCAGACACCTGCCTTCACCTAGACACCTGTGCTCTGCAGGCTCTCCCCACTGACGAGTCCAGGAAGTGCCACCCGGGAGCTGCCCAGCAGCAGGAAACACCCTGGAGCCCAGAGTCCCGCAGGAAGAGCAGTGCAGCAGCACTGGGAAGCACAGGCGGGCCACCCCACCAGGCCCTGGAGGCTGGAGGAGGAGGGGCTCCACCAGGTGCAGGCAGTGGAGCAGCGGAGAGTACCCAGTGCCTCCCACAGATGGAGCGGGAGGAAACCAAGTCTGCCTGGATGGAGAGAAGAGGAGGAGACCTCAGGTTTCCCCAGGCCAAGGGGCCATGTGAGGACGGAGCACCAAGACCTGACCTGACCACAGTGGGGGAAGGGGCCATGTGCTCCTGCAGCAGGCAAGGGGTACGGGCGCGGGAGGCACAGGCACCGCGGGGGTGAGAGGGATGGGCGCGGGAGGCACAGGCACCACGGGGGCGAGAGGGACGGGGCGCGGGAGGCACAGGCACCACAGAGGCATGGGCGTCATGGGAGCCTAGGGCTCCAGGTTGATGACGGGCAGGAGGCAGAAGTGACTTCCTGAGAGGACAGGAGCATGGGTCTTGGGGACGCTGGGGAGGCAGCGAATCTGGTCCTTGAGTGGAGGTTCTGGGCCTGGGACTCAGGCTGGCAGTGTCCCCTGGGCTAAGTGTGCCCCTCTGTTGGGCACTGAGAGGCCTCAGCTTTCTCCTAAGCAGTTTGCATACACTGACCCATGAGCCCTTCACACCTCATGAAAAGAAACTGAGGCATAGACACAGACCCCAGAGCTCCTGGCTGGCCCAGGACGCCGGGATGTGAACACGGCTGCACCTGGCCTGGGTCCACCTGCCTGTGCTCCCTCACCTCTCCCACGACCACCACCCGACAGCTCCCTGAGGGCAGAAGCCGCCTGCCCTGACGCAGTGCTGGGGGACCACAGCTGGCTCGGGACAGCCTGGGAACGGATTATGAGAGTTCCAGGTCTCGGTCACTGGCTCGCTGCGCACAGCATCACATGTGGCTTGGAATGGCTATGGTGGCGCGTTTACAGCAATCAGCCCAGGCTGCACACTGGGCCCCAGCCAGGAGCTGCATGGTTCCTGGTTCTTTGCATTGATAAACATTTATAAATACATTAAAAATGGGACCCAAGTAGACCACAATCAAAAATGAAAATTAAAAAGAGAGTGTGTAGGCCGCCCCTCAACGCTCGCTCACACAGATCCCTTCAAGGGAAGACTCAGGATTTCAAAGCCCACAGCGGGTTCTGCAGCTGGGGCTGCCTCCAGCACGGCCGGTCCTCAGTGGACTGGCGTGACCTGCACGTTCCCACGGACATGCACTTCGGTTTACACACGTGCTCACGGCCACACAGCTGCACACCCACCCCCATACATGCAGACACACACTCATGTGCACACACACGTCCTAGCGCTCACACACACACCCACGCAGCAAGTGTGGCATGGGGGTGTGAGGAACCTGTGCCCTTCACTCTCCCACTTCAGAGCGAAGCCTGAGCCCTGCCAGCCCACCCTGAGACAAGGGGACTTCCTCCCCATCCCAAAGCATCAGCGTCTGACCTCGCACACAGGAGGGGCTCCGAAGCTGATGGGCTGAGTGGGTGTCACACTGCCCGTGGACAGGGCAGTGACACGGGAGCCTCAGCCCAACCCAGCCCGGGGTGCAGGACGCACCCAACATGTGTCCCCAGCAGTCCGCCTTGACTCGGCTCAGAACTGAGCCCTGGAGGGGGCAGGGTGGTCCGAGGTAAGCAGAGGCGACAGGAGGGCCGGGGACGTGGCTGTCCCAGGATGGGGCGGGGGTGCCACGTGGAGCCACGAACTCACCGCGGTGCCGTTGTTGTCCCGGAAGACCTCCTGGTTGACGTAGTCGAACAGCTTCTTTTCTAACTGGAGCATAACCTGTGAGGTCAGAGAGGCCCATCAGCATCTGAGCTCCCCCAGCCTCGTCCCCCGGCCCCCACGGCCCTCAGCAAGCTGCAGAGTCCCGTGCAGGCCGGCTGGGCCGACCGTGGCCAGTGTGTCGCCCGCCCTGTCACAGGCCCACTCACCTTCCGGTCATTGTCCGACTCACGGAATATGAGCTTCACGACTTCGTTAGTGTCGGCGGCCCGGATGGTCTGCATGGTGGCCTTTGTGCAGAGTGTCTGTGCAGACAGAGCAATGGAGGTCAGTCCCAGAGTGGCCCAGGCACCCGCGGCGGTGTCCTTGACACCCCAAGTCAGTGGGAAGGGATGGCCAGTTCCAGACAGCAGCCAGTGTCACCAGTTTCCACACTGGGGTCAGGAGCCGCTCCCGCGCCGCTGACCCTGGCATGTGCGAAGGGTCTGAGGCCAGCTGCTCCCCAACAAGGCACAGCTGTGACCGAAAGGCCACCCCAGAGCTGCTGCTGCCCACAGAGCTGCTTCAGAGCAAAAGCCAGGGCGAGCCCAGCAGGCTCCCGAGGCACAGCGGCGCTGAGAACAGCACAGAGAGTGCCTGCTGGCCTCCTCCTGCCCGCTCTCTCCCGTCCCTGAACTCCCTCGAGAGCCGCTGGACTGTGACAATGGGAGAGGGTTGCAGGAGGGCTGACTGGGAGCAGTCTCCACTGGCTCATCCTGTGAAGCAGACGTCAGGGGGACGACTGAGGTCACCTCCTGCTTCGTGGTGTTGACTGGCTCAAACCCGTCCCTGGGGGAGAGGCTGGGGTGGGCAGAGGCCCGGAGGCAGGTGGACAGGACCCAAGAAGAAACTGGGGGCTCTGCTAGGGTTCCGGGGACCATCCCAACCAGGAGGACCAAGGAGAGGGCTGGGCAGGAGCGCTGCAGGGTCAGGGTTGCAGCCCCTGGTGCCCACGGATGCTCAGTGGCCTGGCTGGCTATGGGAAGGGGCAGCCATCTGGGCAGCAGAGGAGAGGGAGGCTGAGTGAGGAGGCACAATGCTGCGCCAGGAGGCACGGTCCTGGCTGGCAGACCACCAGTGCAGATCTCTGTGAAGGATTATTTTCAGGACTGTTTTGAAAATTCCTCTTGTCAATCTCAGTACAATGCATGGAATGGTCACCAAAGGTCAGTCCCTAAAGGTAGGACAGAGCTGCAGACCCCTCCCTGGGCGGACTGGCCTCCACGAGAGCCCCGGGCCCCAACACAGAGGCCTGGCAGAAGTCATGAAAACACAAGAATACCCAGGACCACACTGGACAAGGGAAGAGGAGACCCACATGCTGGGAGAAATGAAAGCCCAGCGTGGAAGGCGAGGTGCCGGTGCTCACGGTGGGGGCAGGCAGAGCCACCGGGGCTGCAGCGTCGCTGGCGCAGGTGGAGGAGCACACAGCTCCTTCCTCACACGAAAGGCCAGACTGTACCTTCCATTCATACTAACTTCCCAGAAAGGGCAAAGGCGGAGAGGCAGACCCAGCAAGGGGACTGCGGGGCCGGGAGGGAACTGAGGCGGGCTGGAGGGACGGTCTAGACGGGACTACAGTCCGTGTAAATCACACCTCAATAAAGATGGCTTTTAATTAAAACTTTCTGTTTTGGGACAGGGTCTTGATCTGTCATCCAGGCTGGAGCGTGGGCGTGGGATTAAGGGCTTGTTTCAACCTCCACCTCCCGGGCTCAAGTGATCCTCACACCTCAGCCGCTCAGGTAGCTGGGACTGCAGGTATGCACCTGCAGCTGTAAATCTGTGAAGTTTTGTAGAGACAGGGTCTCGCTGTGTTGCCCAGGTTGGTCATGAACCCCGGGCTCAAGCGATCATCCATGTCAGCATCCTGAAGTGCTAGGATCACAGATGTGAGCAGCTAAACCTGGCCCATAAGGCTGCTTTTTAACAAAATAATATATGATTTTTATTTTAAAAATGATGACTGCGCAAAAAGTCAGAAATTTCTCCCTGAAGGGCCCTTGGGAGCTGGTACTGCTGAGGCATGCCGCAACATCTGGGGCACTGGCCAGGGCTCAGGAGGACATCCCTGGGCCGGTGCCCGGCCTTCCTTCGCAGGCTCCCGGCGTGCGCTGGGCAGGAGCTGAGAGGGCATGCACCCCAGGGCCCCTCAGCAGGCTGGCTCGCCTCCTCCAGGATGCAGCATCCTCCTCTGGGTGGCTGGAGTGCAGCGCCCCAGCCAGGGCCAGGAGGCGGCTGTCCGCCATCCACAGAGCAGCCTCAGGGCAGGCCATTGGCATTCCAATCACAGATCCGCGGCTCAGGTCAAGCCCCCAGAGTGGCTTTTGGACTGTGTGTCACAAATCAGTCTGGAGCCTTCAAACAGCATGAGGATTAGAACAAGCACCCAAACAGCCAGGACAGAGCGGGCCACCCTGCCCATCCTGTGTCCCAAGGAGGTCCAGTCCCATCCAGATGCTAATGGGCTTAAGTGGCTTAAGCTGCTTTCCCTGAATGGGAGAAGGCTTGGCAGGCAGACGGCTATTGTAGCCACCCCAGGACGCAGCTCAGGAAATTCATGGCTCTGTCTTCCAAAAGGCATCTGCTGGAAACTGTTTAAAAACTGCTTTATCTCAGCACTTCAGGCAGGCTCCCAAAGGACAAACATCTGATGGACCCCAGGGCCTAGGAAGGGGCTGCCCAGCCCCCCACCCCGCTCCAGAGCCGCCTCATTCACAGGCTGGAAAGGAGTGATCAGGCCGGGCTGAACGGGCCGGAGCTGGCCAGCTCCCTCCGCCTTTCAATCCAGCAAAGTCGTGGTCGCTCATGCGGAAAGCGGCCAGGCTGGGCCTTTCCGGCTCGCCTACTTTTGGAAGGGATTCTTCTCTTTTGAATGGAGAAACAAATACCCTGAATGCTATTTTTAAAAAGCCATCTAAGAGGTATTTCGTTATTAGCAGCTACACGAAAAGGCCCTGGAAAGGGCGGCCTGGCATCCCGTCTCATCAGCTCTTGGGATTTCACGGGAACGCTGCGTGCCAGAGTCATCCACCTGCGCGTGGATAACAAAGCTCCTGCATTTCTTATTGTTTGGATAACGAAGGAGGCATGCTGCCTGGGCAGGGTGTCCACAGGCCCAGGGCACAGGTGTCAGCCCAGGAGAACGGCTGTTTTCTGTGCAAGGAAGTCACATGGTCATTGTGATTTGCATGGAGCTGCGTGGCGGACATCGCCCTGCTGTGCACCTGTGCAGCTGGTCTCATCTCAGGAGCTGAATCTGTCCCGTCACCCCCTTAACTGTCATGGACACTCTGCCACAAAATCCAAAACTCCGCTAAAGGCAAACGCATCCTCTCAGACCCTGTCAGCCCAAGTGTTTAAATGCAACCTTCAGGAGCTGATTTATAAAAACAAAAAATTGTTCTGCACTCTCTGAAACAAACTCTCCCTGGCTGTGGCCTCCAGGCCCTGCATGCACAGCCAGCAGGCGCTTGGCCTCCACTCTCCACCTGGAATCACCAGGTGTCCAGAGCACCCTGCTTGGGCCGAGTGGCCACGCAGGGCTCAGAAGAAGCCGTCTGTGTACACAGGCAGTGTGCAGGCACCACACCCCTACCCCAGGCTCAGTTTCCAGGTCCTGCCCGGGAGTCTCAGTTCAGGTAGAAGCAAGCCCTAGGTGAGGCTGGGTGGGAGCAGCTGAGCTGGAGTTCTCATGTACCCACCTGTCATCAGGGCCACACTCCTCGGGGGGGGGGCACCATGCCTGAGGCCTGGAGCCAGTGCCAGCAGTAACATGCCTCACATGAGGAGGAAGGTCCTGGCAGGTCCCAGCACAGACACTGCCCAGGCTTGGGAAGGGAAAGCTGGGATCCCAGGGGCACGGCTTTCAGAAAAGCGATAAGGAGCAGAGGCTGGAGACGCCCCCTCCTGCCACATGGAGAGTGCAATTCCCTGGATGTTCCCTGGTGCCCAACATGCTCAGGCAGACAAGGAGACCTGTTAGCCACAGGGCCACAAACCCCCTTCCTGGGGCCACAGCCTGGCTACAGTGGCAGCCCCTGCCTGCACCTTCCCGAGGGAGAGGCGTCTGAGGGAGCATCATGGCCTCCAGGAGCACGTGAGGGGACGGAGGACCCAGTCCTCTGTGGTGGACAGGCAGAACCACCCACTCCAAGATCAAAGGCTGACAGGTCACGGTGCCCTCCCACCGCAACTCCTTGTGTCCACAGGTGCCACCAGAGCTGCCTGAGCTCCCCTGGAGCAGAGGCAAATGCACCCCTGTGGCCTCCTGACCTAGCCACTGGCTTGGGCACACCCTGCCCCCAAGCCTGTGCCGCGGGAGAGGTGGACAGCCCAGGCCCAGGACGGCACTTCCGGGAGGGACGACGGCGCCATGATCTGTGGTGGCTGCACAAATCACGACCTTCCTCCGAGATGGAGGCCAGTCTGGCCAGATGCCTGTGGATCCTTACAGCTTAGGGAGGGCACAGCCTCATGAAGCCTGGAAGCCGCAAGAACATCTTTATCTCCTTGAGAGCCATCTCTTCTCTCCCCTCAACCTGGGGAGCAAGAGGGTGTTCACAGCTAAACAAAATAAACACGAACCACAGAGCCAACGTTGCCCCCAAATCCAGACACACCACAGGCAGCTCCTGAGGGGCAGATTCTAGTGAGTTCTTAAGGAATTAAACCATCATCAAGAGAATGAGGCTTCTTTCCTCTAAACTGAGACCCCCTCCACAGAAGACAATATTGAAACTCCCCATCTGCCTGACACCCGTGGGCATATCCCACCATTTACAGTGTCTGCTGACAGATTCCGAAGACACAGGAGCCGGCGGGGCCACGGTCTCCACCCCTCCTGCGGGTCCCGGAATTCCTGATCTGGCCACTGCCTTGGTAACAGCGGCTGCTCCGCTGTGGGAGCAGGGATTCCTGTGAGGCCTGTGGGTGGTGAGGTGTGGCTCACATGCTGGCCCCAGAGTAGGCAAGTTCTTCAATACTCAGCTGCTGAGTACATCCTTGTGAGGCCCGACTCACTTTTCTCATTAAACCGGAAGAAAAACCACCTTAAAGCAGAAAGCAACAGAACGAGCCACCCCTTGAGGCTACGACCCCAGCCCCTCAGCAGCACAGAAGCTGTGCGGGCACACCTGTTCCCACGGGGTGTCTCCACTGCCAGGTCCCATCCTCTCTGGCCTCCTGCTTTGGCAGCCTGGCCAGAGCCAGCCCTCTTCTAGCCCTGTGGGGGCCCATCCAGCCTGGCCCTCAAGTGTAGCAAGACACAGCCCTGCAGGCGCAGATCCTCTTCTAACGAAAACTTCTTCTGTGTCAAGGATGGAATTCAGGACCACACGCTTAGCTGCGGTCTGTCTGCATCGGAGTGAATGCACCAAAACCAGGGGCTCGGACATGGCCCCAGCCTGCCAGAATGAGCCCTGGGGCCGGCCCGGACGCTGTCCTCATCACAGGTTTCCCAGGAGGGTAACATCCAGGCTCCGGAGAGGCTGCCTGTCGGCTAGCAAAGGGTGTCACCGCTGTGGGCTGGCAGGGTGGTGGGACCTAAACCACTGACTTTAACCATTTGGGAGTTTCCTCCCCACACCTGAGGAGGAATAAGTCCAATCTTGAAGGAAGTGTGGATTGGGAAGCAAACTGCCTCTGGCACTTTGCAGACGTCCAGTTGATACCCATGGGACAAACGAATGAATGAAGGAGGGGCAGAGCCCAAGCCCCAGGGTTAGGGTCCGGCCATCCAGGGGCCCTCACTCTGGGCCTGGTCCCTGCTGGGGCTGAGCGGTGCGCCGGTGGGTGGGCCTGAAGACACATTTTCCCAAGTTTTCATGCCCACCCCTCTCAACGTGACCCTGCTCCTAAGCTTTCATCCTGCTGACAACTTCATGCAGGAGAACACGCAGACCTCTGAGAGCATGAAATCGGAAACAAAGGCCGGGGGACAAAGGGGGCGCGGGGCAGGCGCAGGCTGGCCGGGTCGACTTTCAGCCACACACAGATGTTCACAGCAACATCTGAAAGGAAGCGCCTGTAAAAGAAATGGTCTTGAAAACAACGTCTTCAGCGTTAGATAAAGGGCTAAAGGACACAGGGTTCCTGTCAATGATAAATCTCGGCCAAGAGAAACAAACCGGCATCATGAATTTCAATGACGGGTTTCTTGGCGACCAAAGGCCCAGGTCCACGACGGATTCCGGACACGGGGAAGGGAGCATCCACCACGGATTCCGGACACAGGGAAGGGAGCGTCCACCACAGATTCTGGACACGGGGAAGGGAGCGTCCACCATGGTCCGCACACGGGGAAGGGAGCGTCCACCACAGATTCCAGACACGGGGAAGGGAGCGTCCACCATGGATTCCGGACACAGGGAAGGCAGCGTCCACCACGGATTCCGGACACGGGGAAGGGAGAGTCCACCACGGATTCCGGACATGGGGAAGGGAGAGTCCACCACGGATTCCGGACATGGAGAAGGGAGCATTGGAGCTGGCATCCCTCAGTCTTGACTCAGTGGGAAGCACTTTTTGCTTCACGGGGCTATAATTTACGGAAATCTGTGCCAGTCTCTGAGATGTCCCTTAAGGACAGCAATGACTAAAACAGCAAAACCCTGCGAGGGAAGGTCTGGCTGGACAGAGCCTGACCGGCCGCCAGACCGATGTAGCCACTTTCCAGCTGTGGATGCCAGCGTCTGACACTAATGGCCAGTAAGTGAAGCTAGGGGCAGCCTTCTCACGCAGGCCTGGGGCTGACTTCTGGAGTGGTAGGATCCCTCTCTGCTCTAGACAAAGCTGGGAGTGCCCGTCTCTGCTCAGGCCTGGGGCTGACTTCTGGGGCGGTGGGCACTCTCTCCCTCAGGACAAGGCATGGCATTGCCTCTGAGAGTTGGTGCCACTGTGGGAAAGCCTCCCCTGTGGGTCAGGGCTGCACCCAGGGGAACACAGAGGTGCGTTTTCGGGGCGGAACTCCCTGAGCTCTGAGCATTCACACGAGACTTCACTCGGATTCATCCATCAGTAACAGAACGGGCTCCTGTGATGAGCACTTCGCCAGCTCTCCTCTGCCTTGTCTGATGCAGCCCAGCTCATTCACTCCAACTAGTAAGTTCACAGAGCACCTGCCCTCAGCGCTGCAGGTCCCAGTGCTGATGGGCATCTCGGGGCAGGGCCTTTTCCAGGAGACTCATGAGGACACCCAGCTTTCACCCGGCCTTTGCTCTCCCGCAGGTGCGAGTGACTTCTCTGTCTGGGTCCTTTCTGCAGAGAACAGCCTCGTCTCGGAAAGAAGCCATTCAAGGTGCTGCAGTTTCCATCAGCTACTGGGTACACCAAGCAGATGTGGACACCAACATCCAGCTTCATTCCAGGGCACCTGCTTCTGGGTGTGACGATGGTCAAGGTTCTGTGGAGCGGACACCAACGTCCACCTTCATTTGTGGGTACCTGCTTCTGAGTGTGACGAGGGTCAAGGTTCTGTGGAGCAGACACCAACGTCCACCTTCATTTGTGGGTACCTGCTTCTGGGTGTGATGAGGGCTGGGGTTCTGCAGAATGGACACCAATGTCCACACTCCGGGGCACCCACTTCTGGGTGTGATGCAGGCTGGGTTCATTCGGGGGTACCTGCTTCTGGGTGTGACGAGGTCTGGGGTTCTGCAGAATGGACACCAATGTCCACACTCTGGGGCACCCACTTGAGAGTGTGATGCAGGCTGCGTTCATTTGGGGGTACCTGCTTCTGGGTGTGACCAGGGCCGGGGCTCCGCAGAGGAGGAAACTCTGACGTTCCTGGCATGGATGCAGGGATGCTCCTGTGGTGTGAACCTGCAGTCTGTCCAGCAGGAACCAGACTGAGGCCAACAACTTGTGACTCACAGGTCCCACAGACACAGCTGCCCTGTGTCAGGCTGCAGAGATCTGGCCAGCCCACCTCACGCTGTCAACCCAAGACAGGCTGTGTCCCTTTATCTCTCCTTGCATGTTTTTGAGACGGGGTCCTCCTCTGCCCAGGATGGAGTGCAGTGGTGTGATCACGGCTGGCTCCCTGCAGCCTCGGCCTATGGGCTCAAGCAAGCCCCTGCGTCAGCCTCCTGAGTAGCTGGGGCTACAGGCGTGCCCCACCACGTCTTCATTTTCTGTAGAGACAGGCTTCCCCATGTTGCCCAGGCTGGTCTTGAATTTCTGGGCTCAATGATCCTCCAGCAGTGCTGGGAAGGCAGGTGTGAGCCACCGTCCCTGGCCTTCCCCTTTCTTTGTAGGTGAACTCTTGGGGTTTCTCTTCTCTCTCTTCCTCCAGGAAATAACTGTGACGTCAGAGAAGGCTGACCCTCGGGCGGTGAATGCTGGGGTGAGTGGTGTGACCTCGTGAGTGGCTCTCACTGGAAACTGACCGAAGGTGGGGCAGTAAGACACTCGTCAAGTCCCATCCTTATTATCCTGTAATTGTTGCTTAAATTCTAACCATAGACATTCCTAGAAATAAAGAAGGGTTATATAGAGAAGTTTCACGTGATAAAGGAGGAAATAGAAAAGGATTTCTAAAAGACGGCTCACGCTGGAAGACCTGAGTACTTTACATAGGCCTTTCTTAAAACAAATTAATGGGAAATCATTATGTTTTAAGTTTAAAGTTCTTGAATGACTCTAGAAAACAGAACTGGCTTCAAGGGATAAACATTTTCTATGCTACAAATAATTCTGTGAGTAATGGTGAACACTGCTATAAATCTGTGCCCAGGATGCAGCATGTGCCACGACATCAACATAGCGCGTTCACCTTGAAAGAAGAATTCACTAAGAGGCTCCCACCGCTGTGGCACTGACTGTGCCTGAGGGTCCGGACCACTGCTCAGAATCAAGGGGGCAACTTTGGTTACAGTTCAGAAAACTACAGATCCCACCGACAAACCGGCATGTGAAAGTTCCGGGTTTAATACTATGTTCCTGCAAATGGGCAGAGATAATTCGAACGCTAAGTTCTGCCACACAGCCCATCCTCTGAAAACCCGCCCGGTTTGAGGAACACAAAATAAGCATTCTTGGTCCCAGGGGACTAGCTGTTCCTCAGTAGCTCACCTTATGGACACTGGTGTGGGCGGTAGGCATCGCTGTGGCGTGGGGAAGGACAGTCCTGGCTTTAAACCTGCTTTGTCCTAGGGGCGCCACAGAAAGCCGAAGTAAGCAGTGCCTCTGGAGTTCTCTGGCAGCACCCCCGAACGTCAGTGTTCACCAGACATACACAGGGCAAGGGCCACGTGTGGTAGAGACAAGGTTCCCAGACCCTGGAAGACGCCCCTGCTGAGGGGCGACACGGGGGGACGGGGAGAGGGTCACGCCAGCACCACACCCAAGCCTGATGGTCTCTGACGGAAAGAGCGCACATCATCTCAAATTAACTCCCAGAGGCTCCAGACTCCTTTCCAATGGCACACGCGTGTGCGGCTTCTCGGAAGCGAGAGTGTGGTTCACCTGGTCCCCAGGGCGAGGAGGGCAGAGGAGGCCAGAGAGCACTGTGCCCGCTGCCCCTCCCCCCGGGAGTGGCTGAGGTCAGGCGGCTGGCACTACAGCCACCATCCCCCAGCATGCTGGTGGCTACTAGGACCTGTTAGCACGCAGGCCCACTGGGCAACGGCTGTGCCTTCCAAGCTTGAAGGCTGGGGATGTCACAGCTGTGGGGCATGAGGAGTAAACCACCCTCGCGCTGCCTTCCGCCGGCACGTCCACACCACAGGCCTCACACAGGCTTCTCCTGGGGCTGGGCCTGAGCACCAAGGACTCTTTCTCAGGGGCACGCAGCCCATGCTCAGCCCACAGTGAAGCCAGGGAAGGTGTTCTGCCAAGTGTGCCCATGGTGCCCATTTCCCTGCTTTTGAGGATCAGGGCGGGACACTGAACAGAGAACACCACCCTGGATGGAATCTGAGGAGCTGAGAGCCTGGCGGTGGGCTGACCTTGGCGGGCCTGCTGGAAGGGCTGCGGGGTGTCCTGTCCTCTCTGAAGAAGGCCACCTGCTGCTTCCACCAGGCCGCCCAGACACCTCGCCTGCCTCCCTTTGACTTCCCAAGAGAAAGCCCTTCTGGTGAACTCCACCTTCCCAGAGATCTTCCTGGTGAACCCTAGACCCCTGGAAGCGGGAACCTATCGAGGATTGCTGACAAAAGCACCAACCGTGAGGCCCTGGTGTGCAGACCTCGCTGCGAGCCGCAGGGCCAGGCACAGGCTCTGCATCCAGAGCTTACGGAGCGCGGGTCTGCCCCAGTGAAAAGGCGCTGTCATAGGGAGATGTGACGTCAGCATCTGAGTGGCTTTCCTCCTCTCTGTGTGCATTGTCTGTGGCCACCCAGAACAACAAATGTCATAAAGACTCTTTCACGTCCACTCCCAAGGCTGCGCCCGGGCTCTAGCAGCCTGGCTGGCTTGGAAGTGCCGTGAATGGAACGGGAGGAGTGGGAGTGGTGTCTGCTGGCTCTCACGCCAAGGAGAGCTCAACAGGCTTTCCGGGAAGAAAGTGGTGGTCTCCTTCTCAGGCTGTGTCCAGCACCGTGCCGGGCAGCCTCTGCTCGGCCCAGGGTTGGCTCTCAGGACTGGCCTGCCCGGCAGCAGGGGCACAAGCCACGCCTCTCGGCGGCTCCTTCCGGACATCCCCTGGCACGGCTGGGTGTGGGGAGAGGGATGTGGAAAGGGAAGGGGACGCAGGGCCCAGAGCTTAGCCTGCACTCCAGGATCCCTGCACGCTTCTCAGAGCCACTGGCTGCCAGCAGGGAGCCGAGCCTGGTGTGTCGAGGAGGAGGGAGGAGTGAGGCTGCCTGGGGTCAGGGGTCTCCAGCAGCCCCCGGCCTTGGCACCAGAGACCTGCTCTGTCCCATACGTTTCCCATGGGCTTCTTTGAAACCAAGGGTGAGCAGAGGGATTTTTAAATAAAGTATGAGCTCATAAAAATACAGAAAAGTGCATTAATGATTAGTGAAGACACTACCGATTATGAAAAATTAGTAGTGAATCCAAAAAATAGTTCCTCTAATGGAGTCCTAGGACAGAAAAATGCCACAGAGTCTTTTGTTTTTTGTCTTTTTCTATAAAATGAGACTATTTTTGGCATCAATCTACTGGTTGAAAATATTGGGTAATACTTGCAAAGTGAACTTCCTAGAAGAAAATCCCCTAAATGTGAAATCAAATGTCATCACTACAATTAACATTTTACTTTAGGTGATGTTGTAAGCCCTATATAGAAACAGACCAAATTAAAGTCTCTTTCTGAAGAGTAATGCAAAATAAATTTAATGAAAAATTAAATTCATACTTTCTAAAGAGTAATGAAAAACCAAATTAGTGATTCTGTTGTTGTCATTGTTATTTTACACCCAGACTCTAACAAGCAAGTGAGCTGAATAGCGCAGCGTAGCTCTCACATCCTCTGCAAGGCCCCACGACCCTGACCGCCACCCTCAGGGAAGGGCGTCCCCGTGGCCCTGAGGAGCTGGCAGGGAGGGTAAGGAGGCTGCCACTGGCCCCGCCATCCAGAGCACGCTGGGTACGCGGTGAGGGCAGCACCCCGCTGGGTCTGCACAAGGCTTGTTCACACACAGGGTCCCAGTGGTGACTTAACGTCTGCCCTTGGCGGCGGCGGCGGGAGGACGGGGCTGGGAGCACCTTTCTATGCCCGCTGTTCTGGAGATGGCGCTGAGGGTCAGCAGGAGTCGCTCTGAGCCAGGCTTTCTGAGGTTCTGTGGGAGTTAGAGGGGACATCCTTGCCACCTGCCCTCTGGACACACACCATGCCCGCAGCACCACAGCGAGTCCACTCACGGCTGCGAGACGGGCCAAACCCTGAATGGCGCAGGGCTTTGCAGGGCTGCACTGACTGCGGCCGACACAGGAACATCGCCAGGCTGAGGAGTCAGCCACCACACACTTAGTTTCTGGATGCTCAGGCCTGCCCGTACACAGGGCTAGTGACAGCTGCACGGTCACCCCACTGGCCACGCCCCTGATGGGGGCTGCCGGTGGACACACAGACCCGGCCTCTCCTGCCCGCAGCCTCTCGGGGCCCACTGTGCCCACGGCTGAGGGATCGGGGGGCAAAGGGCTCAAGGAGGCGGCCGGTAACCGGATGAAGTCAGAACTCGACCTGGAGCCTGGCTGGGGCCAGAGGGGTCTGTGGGGCTGTGCGGGGCCATGACCAGGTGCGATGTCACCTCCGGGCTGACGGCTGCCCTTCCTCCCAGGACGCAGTTCACCCGAGAAGGAAGGAAGCCTGGGCGCCAGGAAGGTCTGAGGTCTGGGCCCGGGCTTATGCTGCTCTCGCCGGCCATGAAATCCACTCAACGGGAGACACGGCCTTTGGCAGGCGCTGGGATCCTGCCCCACAGGCAGTGGTGGGGCCCTCCCTGGGGCCCATGTGAGTGGTGTTCTGGGAAGCCCGGCTTTTAGGTGTCTCCTCGTGATGTCAGCCTCTCTCCAAGGACGGCTCCTTCCGGACGTTGGCGCCCCTCATGGCTGTTCTCCTGCAGCCCTAGCTGGCACCTGAGCCATGGACCTGTCAGTGATTGGCAACTGGTTTTTAAAAACGGCCACCAGCCTCCAAAAACACATCCATCACCATCACTGCCAGAGAGGTGACGGACGGCAGGTGTGGTGTGCGGTCGGGCCACGGGGCGACGGGCGCGCCTGGCACTGCTGTCACTCTTTGTCACCACAGCCAGCTGAGCGGCCCAGCTGCCAGTGGCCACCGCGCACGGCATGAAACACTCTCTGAACATCCCAGCAGCAGCCGGAGCCACAGGCTGCATCGTGTGAGGATGCACGGCCCTCTTAGAAGGCACACGACCGACCAGCGTGTTTAATGTGCACAGGTTTTAATTACGGCCTCCGCGGTGCCAAGTTTGATTACAGTATCATCTTTTCAGTTCTGCTCTGTGAGCATGTCTGCATTAATTTGCATCTGAAACACAGGAGGCTGCGAATTCCTGGGGGACAGTCTCTTCACTTTGCACACAGAGCCTCTTTCACAGGCCTGTATTGGGAGGGGCAGGACTCCTGGATCCGATCCCTGCAACCCTCCCGCCACCAAAAATCACAAGCAGGTCTCCACCTTGGGGTCTGACAGCCTGCAGGGCCACCAGGCAGGTGCTCCTCCCAGAAGCCCCATCTCTGAACACTGGGCAATAATACAGACAACCCTGTATTTATTTTTTATTAAGCTTTTGGTTCTGGGGTACATGTGCAGATCTTAAAGGATTGTTGCATAGGTACACACATGCCATGGTGGTTTGCTGACAACCCTGTATTTAATCTGCTGTGACCTAGCTGGGCTCTGTCCGGCTCCCCCATTGCTGTGGCAATGGATTTAATTAACCTCCGATGAGTCTTTATAGCAAGCCTGCCACTGAGGGCGCCAAGGAGGCGCAGTGAGCCGGCAGAGGAGCATGGCCAACAGTGACACCGCCAGCCCAGGACCGAGGGGGCACAGATGGGCTGCTGTGGGTGGCAGCTCAGCAGTGAAACCAAGGCCAGGCCAGCTGTGGCTTCTGAGAGACCGTTAACCGCATGTCTGCCTTCTTATCAACACTGCCCCAAAGCACCCGTGCCACCGAGCACCGCCGGCCCCCAGCCTCCAGGATTCCCAGAACACTCCATCAGGCAAGACGCGCTGCACTGTGATACACATGGCTTCCTGACACATGGCTACGTGCGACTGTGTCACTGTCCACACACCTTTAGAACCGCGTATCATGCTCTTCCATGCTTACTCTGACCCTGGGCAATCTGAAAACCACCCCAGAGGAGGGCACAGATGTCCCCACAAACCCGGGGTGGAGGCCGGGTATGGCCTTTGCCAGCTCCCAAGGAGCCAGACTGCAGGTGCTAACGTGGGCTCTGAGTGTGGCATCTCCACGTGGGAGACTGTGGAGGGTGGGGAGAACCAGCCCGCATGGAGCCCACAGGGTCTCACTCTAACGCATGCTGCTGTTTGACAGAAAGGCTCAAGGAAGGAAGGGCAGGTGCTCCCTCATGGCTGGGAGCCGACAGCACTTCTGAGCCCTGTGGGAGGAAGGCCCGCCCACCTCTGTGCAGCCTCCTCTGAGGAGCTCACCCACCACACCGCTGTTCTGCCAGGAGGGCGGGCAGAGCCGATCTCAAGGACCGTCACGCACCCCACCCAGGCCCCAAAGCTTTGTCGGAGGACCCTGGAAGACACTCCTGCTGGCCTGTGACTCCAACACTCCCTCTCTTTAAAAGGCAGATGCTTCTAGGAAGGCAGCGTCTGCGGCGGGAAATTGCTCCCAGGCGGGTGGAGAGGAACTGAAGACAGGACCCGATGCCCCAGGCTCTCCTGGCACCCAAGGCCGTGGTCTTGAGGGCAGGCGGTGCCCTGATCCTGGCACCAGGCCCACAGAACAAATGCACAGGACACACTTGCTAGACAAATGGGACCACCTGCAGGGCAGCCAATGGTGAGATGCTAACCCTGCCAGAACCTCAGCCACCCTAGTCCTATGTGAAAAGAACCTGCTCATCCGAGCAGCTGGAAGGGCAACTCTGTGAATCTGCGCTCCGCCTGGACCACGCTGAGCTGCTCCATGCTGCAATTCCTCTGATACTTTCCAGCTGCGAAGAGCTCAGAGGTTGGAGCAGTGCAAGAAATGAAAGTGGTGCAAGGAATACAAGGCACGGGGCCACGGGATTCCTCATCCACCTTCATCTAAGAAAGGAGAAGCACAGCCCAGGGAGCACCCAGATCACCAGGCGGTGACGGTGGCCGCCGCCGGGTGTGGTCCTGCTGGGACGGACCAGCCCCGAGGTGAAGCCGGTCACCACATCTGCGTCACACGGGAGCACAGCCGGCACGTCAGGCGCGCACACGCGGTGACGCGTCACCGGAGGCTGCATGGGCAAATGCGTTGCTAGGACCGAGCCTGAACCCCAACCAGAGGCACATGCACAGCCCCAGTTCCCCAGCTGCACAGAGCCCGGCGCCAGGCAGACCTGAGAAGGAGACGCTGCCTGGCCCTGGGCCTGACTCGCAGGTCCGGGAAAGCCCAGGATCTGTGTTCTAAGGAGCTCCCAGGCACCTGTCAGCTCTTCATCCAAGAGCTTGATGTGGAAGGAAACGAACAGGGACATGCAATAGGCCAAGTGGAGCGTGAGCCTGTTCGCACGCAGAGGCCGGCGCTGGCGTTCAGCATGGCCTGACATGGTGCTGGCACGAGGGGTCCCTGAACACCTGCCCTCAGTTCCTTGGTCCAAGTTAGCCTCAAAGGAAAATCGTGCAGGATTTTCTCTGATTTCCACAACATTTCTAAGAAATGTTTTTATGGTCAGAAACTCTTTTTAAAAACCATGCCATGCCAACTGGCAGATTTTGATTTTCCATAACAGGTGCTGAGATGGTATTTTAAAATTCAATAATTACCTACTTGGCACCTTAACTACAGCAGCTGAAATTAATCACCACCAACAAAAAAAATCTGGTCATTTTCAGTTATATTTTGGACAGGGCTTTTCAGGAAATATTTCCTATGTCAGCGTTTCGTCTCTCAGGTGGTAGGAGACAGTCCTTCCAGTGCTGCCTGTTGTCCTGGGCTGTACAGCGTGCACCCAAATCCATGTCCACCAGAACCCCAGAATGGGGCCTTGTTTGGAAATGGGGCCTTGCGGATATAACTAGTTAAGGGTCTTGAGATAAGACATCCTGGGTGGGGTGGGCCTCATGTCCACAGACTCGTGTCCTTATACGAAAAGGCCACATGAGGGTGGAGGCACAGACTGGGGTGCTGCGGCCACGAGCCAGGGCCACCTGGGTCACTGCGGCTGGGCGAGGCGAGGCGAGGACTCCTCCTCCCCGGGAGCCTCCAGGAGCAGTGTGGTGCCAGGACAACTTGACTTGGGACATCCAGGTTCCAGGATGTGAGGTAATAAACCTCTGCCATGTAAGCCACCCAGCCCATGGCCCTCTGAGCTGCTGCCACTGCAGGAATCTCCCCACAGGGAGACAGAAAAATCAGTGTGTGGGAGGGCTCCACTTGGCACGCACACTCCACGCCATCAGAAGAGCACACAGAGGTCAGGCCGTGGCCTTTCTGAGAGCCTGCACATGCCTGTGGCCCATGGGGAGCAAGTGGCCATGCGGAGGCACCACGTGGTAGCGCCACTCAGCATCGAGGGGCCACGGGTGACCCTGGGGACACTGTACCCGCCCTGGGCCTCAGGGTCCTCCTGTCGTCAGTTCCAGGGTCCTGTGACTCCTGACAGCCTCCAGCCCTCATGACATCCCTGCGGCCCTGAGGTCTGGGTGCTCAGCTTTGGGCCAGTCAAGGCACCACGTGCTCGGCTCCTGTGAGCGGTGGGATTTCACACACAGCTGATGACTGTTGACGCCAGGAGGGGAAAGCGGTCCTTTCTCCAGGGGTGTGGCCTTCCCTGGACTAAGTGGGCACAACCTCCACTGCACGCCCTTTTCCCTATTTCCCGCTAAGTTTGCTTTACTTACACAGTAAACTGTGCAAAATGTAATAAAAGACTTTCGTCAAATGAGCAGCCATGTATGTATCCACAGTCTTAAAGAGCCATGTGGGCAGTAAAACCCTCCAAAAATTAATGCAAGGACCTTAGACAGTTACTGAGTCAATAATCCAGGTTAAAACTATTCACTTTTCTTCCCGTTTCTTTGAAAATGCCAGACAGATAGCACAGCACAGTAAGACCCACATCTGTCCCGTGCGAGGGCATTGTAAGCCAGGGCCCTGCAACTGTGTGGGCAGCTGCTGTCGAGGGCAGCCTCCTAGGACCCAGAGGCCAGTGTGGCTGCATGTGTGAATGCGCTGTGGTGGGGGGAGGCCTCCCTGCTCCTGGGAATCTGCATCGCCACTGCCTGGGGTGCTGGGGGCTCCCATGGGTGGCATCTACGTCTGCTGGGGACATGGTGTCCAATTCTGGTGCCGCTTACGAGAGATCTTTACAGAGGGAACCTGGATTTCCCACTGAAGCCCTGGGCATGCCTGGGTCATGGTCACAGACACACGCGGCTTTCCTTCTGCCGGACTAGAGTGAACACTGCGTTCTGCAGGTGAGGAAACCCTCACAGAGATGAGCGCTCCCTGCCAAGCTGATCTTGGGGCTGGAGAACCCCTACTCTCAGCAGACTCACTGGAGCCTTAGCCACCGCCTCCTGCGCCCTTCCTCCATCCCCTCAATGTCTAACACCAACAAACAGCGCCATCGAAGAAAACCTGCTGCTGAAAACACCTGCGTCTGATATGGGGCAGGAATGCAGTCACCCCCAGGGCGCCTGATACGAGGGAAGGACACCTGATACAATGGAGGGGCACGGTCACCCCCAAGTGGGGGTAGGGGGGTGCGGTCACTCCTAGGGGTGCCTGAGTCGTGAGAGGGACGCCTGATACGCCAGTCACCCCCGGGGTCCCTTCTCTGTTCTCTGACCTCTCACCTGGGGGAACCCAGGCCCACCTCTTCCCTGGGACTGGGCAAGGCCGAGCACTCCACACTGTCCCATGTGAATGACCAGCACGTCTGCTGGGCAGCGTGGAGACCCCACCCAGGGTGCACCTCAGGGCTGTGGTTTCGGGGACGGGGATGCATGGGGAAGCGGCTGAGCCCAGGCTGCCCGGACAGCAAGTCCACGGACGCTCCTCCACCCTGACGGCCCCTGTGCTGGCGTGAAATTGCCGAGTCTGCACCATCCCGTGAAATCTGCACCATCCTGTGGAATCGCCCCACCCATGCAGCTCCATCATATCCAATCAAAGTGAAATGAGACTAAAAGCCGGGTTCCTGGCTGCCCTCGGGGCTTGTTCGCCACTGTCCTGTGGCTGCTGCGGGGCAGAGGGAGGCAGCTTGTGGACAGGCTCACAGCAGGTCGCGCTGACAGTTCAGGACATCGCCGGGTCAGCCCGGCCTGCGGGAGCTCTGCCGGGTTCCTGCAGACTGTTCCTTTGAGAAGCTGCTTGGGGCATGTAGAGGAGGCTCAGGACCCCCGAATTTTTCTCTTCCTGACTTATAATCGCCTCTGACGCTCAGCCTGACGGGCAGGCCCCACTTCTGCTGTCTTACCAAGCTGCACGCAGGAGCCGCTGTGTCCACACCCAGGACCCCTCTCCAGGGAGCTGTGAAGCTGGTGCAGCAGAGAGCGGTGGCAGAGCCCACAGACAGGGCGTGAGGGACGGATGTGAACTGCCCCGAGGCAGACGGTGCCTCCTTCCCCGCTGCCCATGCAGCCCTGGCCAGCACGTCCACCAGCCCACCCGGCTGGGCTGGGTCTACCACCTGCCTCGCCCACACGGCCCTGGCAGGTGGGACCCCAGGAGACGGGGGCGGAGGCAGATGGGCGGTGATGATGCACCCCCTGGAGCCCAGAAAGGGGTGAGGGAACACCAGGAGGCGGTGGGGAGGACCCTGCAGGGGCTGAGGACAGGCCAGGCAGACCCGCATGGCTGGGCTCCGTCTAAAACCTGCTACAGCGGGGGGACTGTGAGAGGAAAAACACGAGTCAAGTAACTCCTGTCTTCTAATTACCATGGATGGGAAAGTGATAGAGAAATGGAGACTCCTCAGCTCCTGTGGGGTGGGGACTGGCGAGGCTTACAGCGGCGTGGGCGGCTCCTTGTGGGTGGGGGCTGGTGACAGCGGCGTGGATGTCTCCTAGGAGGTGGGGCCTGGTGAGGCTTCCGACAGGGTAGGCGGCTCCTGGGGGTGGGGGCTGGCGTGGGTGGCTCTCGGACACCGCGCTCACTCGTCCTGGAGTGCTCCAGCAGCCTCTCTCACAGTCACAGCTTGGAGGTTCCTGAAACTCTTGACTGACTCAGGAGAAAGTGGCCGTTTCTGGAGAACTGTTTATCATCAGTTCACAAAGCACACAGCCCTTTACACACACAGCTGTTAGAATTCACATCCTCTGTACTTTGCTGTTTCCAGTTAAGCATGAAGGTCGCTACAGAAGATTTCACTGGTTTACCAGTGAAGGGAATCTTGGAGCTCTGGCGTCAGGCAAGTGGCCTCCCCAGCAATGGCCCTCTGTGTGGACCCCTCTGGCAGGGTGGGTGGCTGGGGCGAGGGCTCCTTTAGCGACAGCCTAACACGGAGGACGGAGCACAGGTGGGATGAGCAGGGACTGGCTTCTTCCTGGGTGGAACCCGCGCAGGTCCTGGAAGGTCTGGGCAGCCCGCCGAGGCCCAGGAGGCATACCACTCTGCACCTACCCTCCCCCAGGCGTCCAGGGCACCAGAGCCATCTAGATCTGGCCAGAGCTGCCATGTTGTGATTGCCTGTGTGAGAGGAACTCTTTCTTTAAGAAATAGTGATCTTTATGCTCACTGAGTGATCATAAAACGCTGCTGACGGTGACCTATGAGGCTGGAGGGCGGTGTGTGAAGGTGCTTAGGGAGGCCGGGGGGGTGAGTCAGGTGACACAGCAGAAGATGCGACAGACCCTAGCCGGCTCCCGAGGCCCCTGCCCTGGACTCCACCATGCCGCCTCTCATGGTCACACCCAGACCCAATCCCAAACCCTGGTGAGGCACTTTCTTCCTTTTCCGCTTGGTACGAAGAGGAAAGCCCCATAGTCCTTCACAGGAGTCACCCCCCACCACACCCCACAGAACCCGGCACCCAGGTTCCCGACAAATGTAGAGGTCACAGCGGCCCCCACACGCCCCACAGGACCAGCATGCCAGCTCCCCATAACCCCCATGCCTGCAGAGACCAGAGCAGCTCCCCTACACCCCACAGGACCCGATGTCCAGGCTCCCCATCACCCCCTACGCCTTGTGGCATGGCCAAGCCACTGGGCACAGCAGCTGTCTCCCTTTACCAGGGAAGCTGCCACAGGTACTTCGCCATGGGCCTCGCCACAGCTCTGACCCGGCCAGAGCCAGCTGCCTTCATGGTGACATTTGCTTTACCAGGGAGGAGAAGGCCCTTCCCAAGCTCCCTGACCTTTCCCCAGTTGCTGGGCACCCGGGATTGACCAGCTTTGGCCTCTGGCAGGTTCTTTCCTTTTGTTCTGGCCACTCACGGTCAGAGTGGGCCAGAGTGGGAACTGTTCATGTGCCCTGTGGACTCACTGGCTCTCGAGTAACAGGTTAGAAGTGAACATGTTCAAAGACACTCCAGACCTGCCAGAAATGCCACTTCCAGCGCCCCGTGCCTCGGCATGGGTGAAGAGGAGCCTCTGACGGAGCCCCAGCCTCTGTGGCCCCCAGGCCTCACTCCCACGGCCTAGACAGCATCAAACTCAGGGACACGGATTCCAGCAAGGATGGGCCCAGCCCCCACCCCTGAGCCCATGCCGAGCCTGCAGGACGGGAGGTCAGAGACCAAGGATAAAGACGAGAGGCCCAGGGAGATAAAGACCTGGGGGCCTGCCGGGGTGTGTGCGCTTTAAAAACGCCCCGTGCTCCACAGCCCAGCGCATGCAGAGTCCCTGCCTTCCTCTTCTACAGCCAGATGAAGCACCGCCTGGGCCAGGAGCACTGAATGCTCAGGCACCAGCGTGGCCAAACGTTCACACAGGAACGCGGTGGGGCATTGTGGCAAGGCGCTGCCAGCTCCACGCAATAGAGGATTTCAGGACACTCACTTCTGCCAACCAGAGGAGACACAGGATGATCAAGGCCAGCTCAGTCTGTCTTTCAGAAACAATTTCCTGCCACACTCGGAAGATAAACAGGTGTGGGTGTACCATGTCCCCATTCAACTCACTGCGCCCGAGTCACTGTGGCCCCGCCTGACTCACGGTGGCCCCGCTGTGGGCTGTCAGCTTGTGCCCAGCACCTGGAGGGGCCGCCGGGGTGGCTGAGGGTGAGGGCAGCAGGTGTTCCTCCATTTCCCACCCACCGGGCCCCTCTTCACGGCTGCCTGGGAAGTGGAATCCCAAGTCATGAGAACTGGGAGGGAGGGCCCAGAGCCAGTGTGGCCCAGACCACAGAGAAAAGTCAGCCCTCATGCTGAGCCTTGCGGCCACTTCTTGCTGGTGGCACCTCAGTGCCCACGCTGCTGGTCACTGGCCAGCCTGGGAGCACACCCAGGAGCACCAGGACCCTGAGTTCCTAGAGATCAAGCAGGGCTGATGGTCATCAACTCACACAAAATAATGGCTACACAGACAGAAAGGCACAACGTTTAAAACGGGCTCCAACAGTCCAACGGGTGCCATGAGGAAAACTGCTGCCCCCATGTTGGATGGCGTGCAGGAGCCCGATGGGCTGCAGCTCTGTGGGACCGAAGGGCAGCACGGCATCGGTTCCTTGTGGGCCCCGCAGGGCCACCACCCGCCACAACCCCAGGGGCCCGTTCACCTCAGAGACTCCAACGCAGAACCCTTTGCTGACAGCAAAACATGCTTCTCCATTGCAAGATTTTGCCATAAAAAGTACAGCCCAGGAGGCTGAGGGTGTCAAAAATGCCGGTAAAAGGCCCCGCTCCTCCCGCTGTTTCCCTGCACACAGGACGAGGCATGAGACGGGGGCGGGGGAGGGAAGCCAGCGCCCACCTCCACGACGGACTTGGAATCCAGCCGGAAGTTGAAATCGCCAAAGACAAAGTAGGAAACCTTCTCGAATCGCTGATCGATGATTCTGGAAAGAAAAAGAGGACCTGTTACCAAGGGCACTGATTCCGGCTGGCCCTCACGCCTGGCCCCCACGCTCCTCCACGCTCCTCCACGCCCCCATCTGCACATCCTCTGCTGTCTCCTGCTACAGGGGAACTTCGGTGGTTGTGTCTTTGCACCCCCAAAATTCAGCTCGGAGACCACCGCCAACACAGGTCCACCCAGCAGCCCTCAGCCCTCCCCAACACCAACACACGTGTGCTGCCAGAGACATGGAGGAAGAAGAAAGGCAGAGTCTCAGCTGTGTCCTCACCTGCAGGGCCAGGGCAGCATGAGAACCTCACGTGTGGAAAGCCACAGCCCCCTGAGAAGGGGAGGGCTAGACCAGGATCCCAAATATTACACCCCAGAGCTCAGGAGAGGCGGGAGGGAGGGTCGGGGAGGGCCAGACCGGGATCCCAAATATTACACCCCAGAGCTCAGGAGAGGTGGGAGGGTGGGTCGGGGAGGTACGTGCAGGCGAACGGCAGGTCCCGAAGCCCCCACTGTCTGCTCCCGGGCAGGGATGTCCCCTCAGACTTGTTGTGAGGTGTGTTTACATATGATCCCCACTCAGACATTTCAAAGTGAGAGTGTAACAGTGGCTGCATACGTGTGTGTATATTTTTAGCCAGGTACAGCTTTGCTCAAGAAAAATTCTTCCACCTATTTAAAATCAATTGCAATCCATTTCCTAAAGATTTTCCCATTGCGGCTTCCCTTGAAGATACAAGCCTGTAAAAAGATATGAGAAACCGTCGACCCACTCAAACCCCGTCTCCCCTCAGCCGGCTGCATGCAGTAATGCCACGAACTGCTTGCTTCCAAGGAGAGCAACACACTTGACCTTTCCAGCGTGAAAGCAAAGCGGGACCCTGTGCAGCATGGCACTGGCCACAAGACCATCAGTGGAACAGAAATGTGATCTGTAGACAAGAAAAGGAAATACTCTGCTTGCCCAAATTCCTATTTTCACAGCCCAGACCCAGATGGGGCTGCCAGGGCAGGGGGCAGGCAGCTCAGGGGCTGCCCGTCCAAGCACACTGCATTTGGAGACAGACGGTTGTTTTTTCTAAATAAACTCAGTGTCATCAGCCAGGCAAAAGTGACAGCTTCCAACCAGGAAACTCTGCAGGTGTGACTGTTGTCCACAGGTTCGAGTCCCACACTGTCAGGAGCACTGTGCCCTCCTGGAGCTGGGGACAGGGGCGTGAGGGGCATGGCAGGGCCCACTGGGCAGGGGGCCAGGAGGCGGGGGGGGGGCCGACCAATCGCCAGCTCAGCCTTCTGATCAGCTTGAGAAGCAGCAGAATCCGCAGGTGAGCCGATGGTCTCCCGCTCCCAGCTCTCACCCGGTCTTGTTCTGCGTTGCCCCCCGGCTGCTGCTGACGCCTCCACCCTTGGGCTGAAGAGCCAAGGGGCTGTGAGGTGCCAGCGGGGCCACTGCTGGCCACGGACCCACCTGCACCCTCCAGGGCTCTCACACCAGAGTGAGAAGGGACAGAGTGTCTGTGCAGGCCACGCTTCCATAACCAGGTGCGGGTGAAATCATCATCATTTTATTTCATTTTTGGCTATGGGAGGTGGGAGTTCATTTGTCTTAACTTGCACACCTTCAATACTTTTAAATCTACATGTTGAAATTTGCATTTTCTCCTGATTTTACTGATTCACAGCCTGCTATTCTCTTTTGTTCCAGGCCTTTTCTCTCTGAATTCCAGGGGTCTCCAGTGAGCTCTCGAGTAGCCCCGTCTGCAGTGAACATGGTGCATGCTCTTGTCGGCCTGAGGTCTCCTGTGAGCTCTGGAGAGCAACCCCCACTGTGGTGAACACGGTGTGTGCTCCTGTTGGCCTGAGGTCTCCTGTGAGCTCTGGAGAGCAACCCCCACTGCGGTGAACACGGCGTGTGCTCCTGTCGGCCTGGGGTCTCCTGTGAGCTCTGAAGAGTAACCCCCACTGCGGTGAACACTGCGTGCGCTCGTGTTGGTCCGGGATCTCCTGCGAGCTCTGGAGAGTAACTCCATCTGCAGTGAACACGGCGCGTGCTCCTGTTGGCCTGGGGTCTCCTGTGAGCTCTGGAGAGTAACCCCCACTGCAGTGAACACGGTGTGTGCTCCTGTCGGCCTGAGGTCTCCTGTGAGCTCTGGAGAGTAACCCCCACTGCGGTGAACACTGCATGCACTCCTGTCGGCCTAGGGTCTCCTGTGAGCTCTGGAGTAACCCCCACTTCAGTGAACATGGTGTGTGCTCCTGTTGGCCTGGGTCTGGTCTTTCCATTTCGCCTGCAGCGGCGTCCCTCAGGCAGAAGTTTTAATTTCCATGCAGTCACATGCATCAGTTTCCCCTGCGGCTGAGACGCCAGCCCTGGCCCCCACAGGGACCCGGAGCCCCCACCTTCATCTTTATGGTAGAGTTTTAAGGGTTATCCTTTAATCCATCCGGAATGACAGTGCAGAGCAGGGATCCACGTTTATCGATTTCCCAAGCGGACGGTCCATTGATCGGCAGCATGTATTCAAAGTGCGCGTCCTCCACCAAGTCGGTATCACAGCAGCATTCCCACGGCGCAGGTCTTTCTGAGACAAGCTCTTCTTTTCCGTAGCCTTTTTAAAATCTATTCCTGCATGCTTTTAATTAACACGACTTTCTATAGGGAAGTCCTACTTGTTGACAATCTTTTAAAATCGTCCCAGCCACCTCATGCTCCTCTAGCCTGTTAATTGCTATAGCTTGGCTTGGCAAATCCCACAAAAGTCTGCTTACCTTTTTAATTAGAATTCCTTCCATTTTAGGTTAAATCTCGCTGCAATATATTTGCTCTATTGTCATGCAATTTGCTTAAACCAGCCACGAGTTTTGCCTGGGAGAAAGGGAAATACTTCCTGTTGTCTGTGGGCACAGAAAACTTGGAGGGCGTGTGGAGGAACACACAGAGGGTCCCATGTGTGGAGAGTGTGTGAGGAGACACGGAGGGTCCCGTGTGTGGAGGGTGTGAGGAGACACGGAGGGTCCCGCGTGTGGAGAGGGTGTGAGGAGACAGGGAGGGTCCCGCATGTGGAGGGTGTGTGAGGAGACACGGAGGGTCCTGCGTGTGGAGGGTGTGAGGAGGCACAGAGGGTCCCGCGTGTGGAGGAAGACAGCGCCCCGTACCCCGAGTCCCGGGAGAGCAGCTGCCGGGTGCACAGAGGCTCCCGAGGAGGGGCGGCAATGCTCACAAGCCAGAGGGGCATGACGCCGCCAGCCACGCCTAAGTGTAGGTGAGACCACAAGATACCAATGTGCCCCACGTGGCCAAGCATCTGCGGGTACCAGCGCAGGAGCAGACGTGACGGCCACGTGGCTAAACAAGCAGCGGGACCCTGACTGAGCACATCGGAAACAGTTCCCGCGTGGCGAGAGGAAACGCAGCCTCCTGGGCAGGCCGTGCCCCGCTGGCCGAGGTTTCGCCCCCAGCACCCTGGCCGCTGCCCTCGCAGGGGGCCATGCCCAGGCCCGGCTGCTCCTCCTTCCCGAGAAAGCCGAGAAAGCCACCAGGCGACGCAGCAGGTGGGCCGGTGACGCCTGCACACACAGTGTCTCCAGTCTGCAGTCCTGCGGGACCGTCGTTAGACCCTCCACGGGACCACACTCCTCACCCTGCTCTGCTGACAGGACAGCCCGAGCCAATTAACAGCAGCCGCCGCCTCTAAAGGGCGCACGGCGGCCGAAGACGAAGGGGCTGTCACGGCCGAGGCAATCACCTGAGTGCCAGCCCCCGCCCTCCCGGAGCTCACTTTCAATTTCAATATGGTGCCATTTGGAGCAGGAAAAAAAAGAGCTGTTCTCAAATTAATTACCTTGTCAGTAGCCATTATGATTAAAACGGAGGCCTGCGTCAATATCATGTGCCTAATTCAAAAAGAGAATTACAACAAGAGCCATAAAAATCAATTTTTTAGGTCTTGAAAATGGTGTTTCTTTCTGTTTTGACAAGTGATCTCATTATGGGACGGAGGCCCGGTGGGAGGGGCCGCCTCGTAGTCCCAGCAGCTGCTCCGGGCGAGGGCCTGGGGGGCTGGTCCACAGGTCTCCGGGACAACTGCAACCCCATGTCACCGCAGATTAAAGATTTAGGGAGAGTCACGGGTCCAACGTTCTGAATTACATTTCCAATAGCAGGAGCTTCCCTAACTCAGCAGTGGGAACCTGGTGCAGGGCTGTGGGGCCGGGACACCGTGGGAGGCCCCCAGGGGATGGTGCAGGGGCTGTGGGGCCCGGACACCGTGGGAGGCCCCGAGGTGACAGGGCAGGTGGCAGGAGAGTGCCATCGCCAGTCCCACTGGGGCCATAAAAAGCATCAGGCTGGCATGGGGCTAGTTTGTTTTCTTCCCCCACTGAGCTAGTGCTGTGTGGACAGCAAACTGGCTCTGGGGCATTCATCCTCTCTCCTCCAGGACACCTAACGTGCTAGGAGTTGGTTTTTTTCTTTCCTTCCTTTTTCATGTTTGAACCGCTGAAAGCAATGCTAGCCAAAACCTCTGGCACTGTACTTTTAAAGGCATAGGTTGCGTACAACTCAGAATCTATTAAGATTGGTTTGTTTCTCTGCTACGGTAGAGACCACATTTTCTGATCAAACAACTTTACATAAGCAAAAAATCAACAACATAAAATTACTACAACTACTGAGACTATTTTAGAGTTATTTAATCACTTAAAAGTTTCCTTAATAACCATAACATCTCATTGCATGGTTGATTGCAAATATATTTAAGCCACTTTAAATAAACTCATCCCCCCCAAAATAAATACACCAGTCAGTTTATTTTCACTTCCTAGAAACTGCTGGACTATTTCTCATGACTTCACTTTTCACTCTACCTACTGTGAGCTCTGCCCCCCTGAAGCTTGAAGCCCTCAGGGTGGATCTCCCAACAAGCACCACAGAACCCAGGACCACAGAACCCAGCGTCACAGAACCCAGGACCACACAACCCAGTGCCACAGAACCCAGGACCACAGAACCCAGGACCACGGAACCCAGCACCACACGACCCAGGACCACGGAACCCAGCACCACAGAACCCAGCGCCACAGAACCCAGGACCACAGAACCCAGCGCCACAGAACCCAGCGCCACAGAACCCAGCGTCACGGAACCCAGGACCACGGAACCCAGGACCACGGAACCCAGGACCACGGAACCCAGCGCCACAGAACCCAGCGCCACAGAACCCAGCGCCACAGAACCCAGGACCACAGAACCCAGGATCACAGAACCCAGGACCACAGAACCCAGGACCACAGAACTCAGCATCAGGGAAGCTGGCAAGATGGCCACCTAAGGTGCACCCAGGCAGAACCCAGCACCACAGAACTCAGCACCACGGAAGCTGGCAAGACGGCTGCCCAAGGTGCACCCAGGCAGAACCCAGCACCACAGAACCTGGCAAGATGGCCGCCCAAGCTGTGCACAGGCAGAACCCAGGTGGATGGCAGGTGTGCTGAAGCAGCAGGGCCAGCCTTGGGGTTAGCAGAGTTCCCAAAACGTCTGGGGTGGCTCAGCTGCACACTGGGTAGAGTTACAGCACCCACTGTGCTTGGGGAACCTCCTTGACCAACCACTGATCCCCAGTGCTGCACCCAAAGGCTCCCTAATTTCCCCATCCAGTGAGTCCCAGCCTCAGAACTCCAACCCTTTAGGGGCCAGCACCTGACGTCTTGGGGGTGGGGGAGGGAGGTGGGGCCCTGATCCAAGAGGAAGGGTGTCCTCATAAAAGAGCAAGACACCAAAAGCTCACCCCCCCTCCTCCCTCTACCATTTGAGGACGCAGCGAGAAGGCTGTGGTCTGCGAGCCAGGAAAGAGCCTCACCGGAACCTTGGACTGAGAAATAAGGTTTGCTATGAAGCCACTGCCATGAAGATCTGTCACATCAGCGGAGGCTCAGACAGGCCCCAGGCCTCAGCCTCTCGGGCGGGGGGCACTCCGGCCCCAGTGGCATGTGCCTTCCCAGTGCTCGGCAGCTCTCAAAGCCCACGCTCCCTCTGTTGAGCCCGTGCTCAGCCCCTTTCAGAGCCCACGCTCCCTCTGAGCCCGTCCCCACGTTGGACGTTCCTGGGCGGATCTGCGCGGGGAGCCCCATGGCGGTGGCAGTAGGAGGGCCGCTCCTGTGCTGTCATGGAGCATCACAGCGTCACCATTTCCCTTTTCTTCTCACTCTGAGACCCACCCTCTCAAACTCCGCTGGGACGCCGCCATAAACCACAAACACTGGTGCAGCATCGAAGTGCCTCAACCTCCAGGGCCCCTCCACTCCTCTCCACTGGGCAGAAAACACACCAAGAGCTCAGATGCCAGTGCTGACGCTGGGGTTCCGGGTGGGCAAGGATGGCGGGGTGAAGAGGCATGGCCCCCACAGCCCAGCACAGGCATTGTCCTGTCTGCCAGTGAGGAGCTGGGAACCACCCAAAGCCTCTCCAGGCAGCCAACAGCGGCTCCGAGGACCGAGCACAGTGGCTGGAGCTCACGGAGACTTCTGGCAGACTCTGTCCACGTAGCGCTGGACATGGTGCTCATGGGCACAGCACGTGTAAAGACATAAACCACACACGTGAGTGTCACGGCAATGCTGGTGCCTGCCTCCATAAGTACAGAAACATCCGAGCCTGTGTAACAAGAGGCCAGAAAGCTGGAAGGAAGTGACAGGTGCTGAATTTGGGCTGGTGCTGGGGGCCAGGGTGGGGTTCAGGACGGAGGGCAGGTGGGTCCACGTGGTTTGTTTCCTAAGGAAAGGCACACTTGGAGAATGTGCAGGGTGTGTGGCTCAGTGCCAGCGCTGCCCCTGCGTCTGCACAGTGGTGCTGCCTTTCTGGGCGCTTCTCCGTGTTCAACAAAATAGACTGCAGCCCATGCATCAGCTGAGGCACAGGCATAAAGAACCCCTCCTGCCAGGGCTGACCACGCTCTGGAGAGGCTAATGCAGGACAGAGGCCACCAGCTTTGCAGCAGCGGAAACAGCAGAGGCCAGAGGCCAGTGCTGCTGGCAGTCTTGGGCGTGCAGGGGACGCCACAGGGTGCCCAGTGGGATGCACAGACACATGACCTTGGCCACCCTGAGGCCTCTGGGTCTGAGGGAGTCTGATCCCGACGAGCACACGACCAGCAGGAACCTGCGAGCTGCTTTCCGAGGCCGGCGGGAGCATGAGGAGCACGAGAACCAGCCCTGTGGCCAGGAACGCTCAGAGTGACCCAGATCTTTAGCGCCCACTCCGCCTTTGCCTGGAGACGCAGCGGCTTTTCTTTGCTGGCTGCACAGCAAGGCAAGTTCTGGGAACGTCTAAAGAGAAACATTTAGGCTGGGGGCTCTTTGAGTGGCTGACAGCTAACTGATGGCCCTCCATAAAGCCACAAAGCGGGGCTGGGGGTGCGGGCATCACATCGCCTCTCCCTGGGAAACTAATTGCTTGGAATTGTTCAGAGGAACATTATTTTTCTGGCAATCATTTCCTTTGAATGCCCAAAATGAGCATGAAACAACTCTTTTGACTGGACATAAAAGTTAAATGTCTCAATGTTGATCAAATTAACTTCAGCGCCACGACAATGGACTGTATTTGTGAGAAAATAATGGGGGGACAAAGGGGTGCTTTATGCCAAGATTTCACAGTTGTAATGTAAAATGTTTCTGTTGAACTAGGCCAGGCCACATTTCAGAGGGGAGACAAAGAGTCCCGTCACTTAACGGGAAAATCTCCTTGCTGGCTAAAAGCTCAGGAAGGTGTCAGGACGCCTCAGTGGATGGCGCCTAGGACGGCTGGCGTGCATCTCTGGCTCAGCCCCCAGGTCCCCGCCAAGGGCTGATCTGCGTGTCCGGGAGAGGGACCAGGGCTGCCCCAACATGGGCTGAGTGCTCGGCACCTCCCCAAGCCACACACTGTGTGCACGGTCCGGCCTCGCCCAGGGTCCAGGACCCCAGCCCCGCGCAGATGCCGCCCACACCTGCCCAGAGCCTGGCACTCTTCACGCATTAGGGATCTGTCTTCTTTTTAAACTTCTCATAACAAGAGGTTGACAGCAACAATTTCAAAAATTACACAAAAAGGTAAAGATTGTCATCTGTGACAAGGAGTCTGGCTGAGCCCGAGAGTGTGACAGCCCTGGTGGCAGGCGCCCCGCAGCACTCGCCCTGGGGCCACTTCTGAGACTTGGACTCAGTCTGCCTCTCAGCTGTTTCAGAATCACCTGCCTGCTCTGGAATGCTTTTAGGTTTAGAGGAAAGGTGCGAAGGTCCTACTGGTGCCTCTGGGTTTTAACCTGGCGGCGACGTCCTCAGGGCTGGGACCTGCCCACCTCCTGGGCTTGGCCCAGCCACTCCCGCAGCTCCCACAACAGGGACCTGGGAAGGCGCTCAGGGAGATTAAACCAGGAAAAGGCCGCAGGAGCGTCCTCGCTGTCTCCCTGCGGGGCAGACAATTGTGTGCCCGGTTCCCAACGCCCTGAATGGGGCCCTGTTGGTGGCAGCGTCCATTCAGAGGCTGCGAGGCATTGTCCTGCCCGATCCGCACAGCAGAATGCGGTCTGCTGGTGGCTGCCAAGAGGTTAGCGGCCACGGTGAAAGGGCGGCCCATTGTTCCTGACTCCAACAGAGCCGCCCTTTGTGCTGGCTGGCCCGCCCCGCGCCGCGGAGGTCCGGATCTGGCTGGCTGAGCTTGCCACAGCAGCCATTCATGGGAATGCAGAGATGCAGAAAAGTGGCCTGAAAGCCCAAAGGCTGCTTTCTTGAGGCCATGCAGCCACAGCAGCTAGGGGCAATGACACATTGTAATGCCATGCCACACCGACAACCTAACCGCTGTCACCGAGGCCCAACGGCAGACACGCAGGGCCCTCCCCACTCCTGGGCTCTGTGGGAGGTCCCTGAGAAGCTTGGTGCCTGGAAGCCCAGGGCTGATCAGGCAGGAAGAACCACACCACTCCTGCGGGTGAGGCCCTCCTCCCTGGGCGACCAACATGTTGTCCAGGGAGGGCGCCCAGGGCACAGGCAGTCATCAGTCACTGTGTCTCTGCCAAAGCCCCAGGCCCCATCCCTCACCTGTGCTGCTTCCCCACAACGGGCGGTCGGGAGTGCAGTCCCCGGGCTCAGACCTGTCCCTGCCTCGGTGTCGGTGCCAGCACCAGAGGTGCCCAGGAGACCAGAGAAGCCCCCTGCAGGGGGCGTGACTGTGCACAGGGCTGAGGGCCGGCCTCAGTGTGGCCATGAGCCCAGCAGCACCCAGGACCCACATTTGCGGCGCCTCTTCCAGGACCAGGCTGGTGGGAGGGAACGGGGCTCCATCACTCTGGAGACAGAGGTCAGGAGCGGTCAGAGGAGTATAAGGGACCACGCCTAGGGGCCCTCAGCAGGGGCCGGACACAGAGGAGAACCAAGGCCATGTACCTGCTAACAGCACAGGGATGGGAGCCCACCCCAGACTCCCTGCAGAGCCCCATGGGCAATCGGGAGGATGGTGACGGCGGCAGGTGCAGAGCCATGCAGGCCACGCTCACCACAGCAGCAGACGACGCCAGCGCTCAGGAGCAGAGGGCCTGCCGGGAGCAGCACCCCCTGGAGAATCCAGCCTTCCACCCCTTCCTCAGGATGTACAGTGCTGAGCTATGACAGGCACACACTTAGGTGCACATGCACACACACCTGCACACATATACATGATGCACATACATCCACACCTGCACACACACACCCACACCCGCGACACATGCACTCCATACACACCCACACCTGCATGCACACACCCACACGTACCTGCACACATCCACACCTGCGTGCACATGCCTCCCCCACATGCATACACACCTTTATACACACCCACACAGGCACTCACGCATGCACGTGCACACACACTCTAGCACACATGCACCCACATGCATACCCACACACCCACACACACATGCACATATACACAGGCACATGCACACCCACACATAATCTACATCCACACATGCACACCCACACCCACACGTGTAAACATATCAAGCTACACGAGCCCCCAACATTCACACATGCACAAGCGTGCACACACCCACACACATGCACCCATACAAGAGCACTCACATATGCCCATGTGCGCACACACAATGCAACCCCCAAACACCCCTGCAAGCGTGCACACACCCAAATACAGACACGCACCCACACACATACCCACACCACACATGTACCCACATCCAATCACACACACCCACACAAGCGTGCACACGTTCACCCCCACATTCACAAATGCACACATCCACATATGGAACACGTGCAAATACATGCACCCCCACCCCCACATGCAAATGTGCATACACTCACATGCATGTACTTGTGTGTGTGCATGCATAACTGCATGCACACAAGGTGTGCACAAAGACACACATGCATGCACAGGCACACACAGAGACACTGCACACTCACTATCCTTACGAGACGCTGTTAGGAATTGGAGACCCCCTGGCTGCTGTTCTCCTTCATGACTCCACCTGCCTCAGGGACCCTCAGGACATGGGTCTTGTTTGGGTAGAAATGTAGGTACTCCACACAATCCTCAGGGGTTGTCTCTCCTGCCCTTGAGAACCTGATGGTGCTGGTCACGTGCCACCCACAACTCGGGGCAGGGGCCCCACCTACATTCCCCTCCACATGGACTGCTCCTCCCACTGTCTTCCCCAGGAACCCTCCCAGAGGCTCAGAGGGTGCAGGCTCTGCCCAGCCTCTCCCTGCTCTGGGTCCAGATCTCAGTGCCCCCCAACCCCCGCCTCTGCCTGCACAGCTCCAGGCAGCTGTGACTGCCCAGGGACGGCGGTGGCCTGGGAATGACTCAGTCCTTCTGCTCGGCACATGCCCAGGGTGAGGCAGGTGTGGGTGGGAGGGAACCGCCCCAGGAACAGAAAGATCAGGGTCTGAGGAGGCCAGGAAGAGGCCAGCAGCTGGCAGGTAGGCGAGGTGGGGCGGCACCAGGCCCTTGCAGACACTTGGGAGTGCAGCTCAGCATTCTGCACGCAGGGGGGCCAGGCAGGCGCTCTGTCGGGGGCCCTCTAGGGAGCAGAATGGGGCTCAGGTGGAAATCAGGGACCGTCCTGGGACAGAACTGCTTGTCTCAGGCCTCTAGTGGCTGAGCCCAGGCTGCAAGCTCAGGCTGATGAAGCACTGTCCTGTCACCACGGAGATGCTGGGGGAGAGGATTCCATGTGAGGACCGACCGGAATGAGCAGAGGATAAACGCTGGCTGCCTGGCCTGAGCTGCAGCAAAAGGCCCAGCTGTCGATGGAGAGGGACACTGGTCCCAAGTTCAGACACATCCCACCAATGGGGGCACCCCTGCTTCCCACTGACAGCCACCATCTCCACGGCACCACCGGCGGAGCTGCCTGCAGCACTGGGTGGGAGGGGCCCAGGCGCAGGTGGAGGCAGCCCCCAAGCTCCCACTGACTCTTCAGCTCCTGCTCACCTCCCACCACAGCACTCCTGGCACTGTTTTCTTATCTTTCCCACAAAAAGTCGGAGAGAAAGTGAAGCCATCCCCATCCGAGTCCACGGTGAGGGTAAGGCTCCAGATTGTGGAGAGGGCTAGGGGCTCGGCCACCTCCAGGGGGCAACTCCCGTAAGGGCCATCAGCAAATTGGCAAGCGCAGAGCTGAGCGTGGCTCCCAGAGCAGGCACAGCATTTCCCAGTGGCCAGCACAGGTGGGCAGACACACCAACTTGTCCACCCACTTACCTACCCAGCACACCCACCTCTCCACCCACACCTACACCTGCCCAGCATACCTACCTGCCTGCCCACACCTACACCTGCCTGGCACACACCTCCCTCTCCACCCACATTTACACCTGCCCAGCACACCCACCTCTCCACCCACGCCTACACCTGCCCAGCACACCTACCTGTCCACCCACGCCTGCCTCCCCACCCATGCCAACCTCCCCACCCACGCCCACGCCCGCCTCCTCGCCCACACCTACCTGTCCAGCACGTAGCCCAGTGCCTTGTGCCGGATGCCTGAGTACACGGAAGGGCTTGTTTCCCAGGCAACCAGATTGGAAGCATCATGGAAAAGATGGATATTCACCAAGTCAAAGGCACTACAATCAAAAGAGAAAAGGACACGTCATCAAGGACCAAGCCTCCGGGTCACACCTTGTTCTCCCAAGGAGCCCCGGGGCATGGGACCTGTGCCTCCCGTGGGGAGCACCCAAGGCCTGGCGCCTGTCCGCCCACCTATCTACCAACAAGGCCAGAGGACAGGAACGCTGCAGTGAAGTTGAATACGTCTTTACATATGTACTTACTCTGGCCAACTATAAAGTGAGCTGCTTTTCTTTAAAGAGAAGAAGTTACAGGCGGCTACGGAAACTCTCCCCGATGGCTAAGCTAAGAGGAGGGGCCGCCCCTCAGTCTCAGCTGATGCTGCCCAGGGCTGCAGGCTGCACCCAGCAGGGACCCTGTAAGGCAGGTGGGGGCACAGAGACAGGCAAGAAGAGTGCTTCATTTAGCTCCCAAAGGGAAGATCCCTGGGAAGCTCCGTGGGCCTGGCTGTCGGCCTCCAGGCACAGGACTCCAGGCCTAATCAAGGCCTGACCCTCTGTCACACTGCAGGGGGGCCTTGGCACCTTTGCTAGCAGGGACGTGACCCCTCACCAGGGGAGGTCAGCACAGGGTTCGGCATGGCCTGGACGCCGTCCCACAAAGCCTCACTGCCCGCACGCCTGCCACAGGCTCCAAGATCCAGCCCTGTCTCCCTAGCAGGAGGTGCGAGGAATGAGCATGTGCGGGCGGCCTTGTTCACCCTCCTTCAGCCTGTGGTCCAGCTGCCACAATGACCCAAGTGACGCCCGCCTGGGGAATGTGCTCTGTGTGCCCCCACACCACGCCAAGGCTGTTCCGTGTGGCCCACAGCCAAGGGTGGCCGTCGCCTGCACTGCCTGCAGTGAGCAGGGACTGCAGCTCCTTTTCAGCTCCCTCTCTCCCCACTCCCTCCTCCTCCTCTTTCTCTCCCCTCCATTCTCCCTCCTCCTCTCTTCCCCCTCCCCATTCCCCTCCTCATTCTCTCTGCCCCTCCCTCTCTGCCCTCCTCCCCCTCTCCCTTCCCTTCATTCTCTGGACTCCTGCTCTCCTGCGCGTCCTGGGGACATCCTGCCCTGAGCAGCCCCAGGGAGAGGCCTGAGGGGGAGGAGCAGAAGCCCCCAACCACAGCTCAAATCCTCTGGAAGCCCCAAGGTGACCTGGGCCAGAACCCCAGGAAAGCCACTCCTGGATCCTGAGCCACAGCCGTGACCTCCTACGTGCTTTTTAAAGCTGCTAAGTGTGGGGCGATCTGTTACACGCAGCGGATAATCAAGGAGCACAGTTTCGGAAACTCATGAGAGGAAAATAAAAGCAGTATTCAAATGAGATGTGATCGCTCAAGGGACAGGTCAGGGGGCCACCTGGAAGCCACCTTAGGAAAACGGGTGACAGGTTTCTGTTTCTTATCATGCAGAAAAGCTGGGGCAGCGCCACTGAGAACATGTTCACCACAGAAAGTCCAGGCCGGAGGGTACCTGGTGGAGACGCAGGCTCCGCCGTGTCTGTGCTCAGCCTGCTGGTGAACCAGCTGCCAGACGGCTCTTAGCTGTCTCACTCGGCAGCCACGAGGCCGGTGCCAGGAGGCCTCCCTGCTGACTTCCCTGTGTGCACCGCGGGCTCTGGCCAGCAGAACTCTCCGGCTGCAGGGAGGGACCAGGCCTGTCACTGTGTCTCCACTGGCACTGGGCACCCAGATGTTTGACTTACATGGAATGGTGGCAATGCTCGGAACAAATCACCGTGAACCGAAAAGTTCAGAGTGGCAGGTGGGGGCTGGGCAGCTGGGAGTCCTTGTGCAAAAGCAGCAGAGCCTCCAATAAGATGTGTGCAACACGCCAGTTGTACAACACACAAAGGGTAAGAAACATGGAAATTGACGCAGCACAGGGAGACAGCACGTACCAGTCTGCAATGCACCACCTCGTCCGGATGAAGCCTTTTCTTGACCATTTGCACTGAAAAATAAACACGTCACAAATGAGCTGGAGTAAGCGGGCAAGAGCAACGTGTGGGTCCCACACATTTACAGGACACAGGAGATGCTTTCCAACTGAGAAAACAGCAGTGCTGTTTCGGCACTGATGGCGTCCCGCTAAAAAGAACGGAGCTGTGCACCTCTCCTCAAGTGGGGCTTGGCACAAAGGTGCCTGCAGGGGCTGTTGATGCTCTGAGGTGGGAGCGAGGGAGGGGAAGATGCAAAGAAACAAGAAATGTACCAGCCTGCTGCCTGTGAGCCCCGTGCCGCCATGTGAGAGCAGCTGCAGGGAAGTCATTGTTACCGCAGATACTCGCTAAGCAGTGACTACCCGTGGCCAGGGAGCTCAAGGCACACGGGGCCACCCTCGGCTGGACCACAGGAAAGACTTGAGCAGCCACTCCCAGCCAGGCGTCCTGGACAGCAGGTGAGCTGCCCACCCCAATGGTGTGTGTGGCCTCTCCACGATGCCCACCACCCACCAACGTTTCTCACCCACTGACGCCCACCACCCTCCGATGCCTCCCCCACGGATGCCCACCACCCTCCGATGCCTCCCCCAACTGATGCCCATCAGCCACTGATGCCTCCTCCCACTGATGCCCACCACCCACTGATGCCTCCCCCCACTGATGCCTCCCCCCACTGATGCCCACCAGCCATTGATGTCTTCCCCCACTGACGCCCATCCCCCACTGATGCCCACCACCCACTGATGCCTCTCCCCACCGATGCCCCTCAAATTCAAGGTGAAGCAGTCACCAGCATGAGAGCTCAAAGAGGTGGTTCTTTAGGGGCGGCAGGACCCCTGAGGATGGCATGGAGGCCCTCTCGCCCTCCCACCTCCCACCACAGCAGGGCCTCTGATGGGCCACCCAGTACAGCGCTGACCAGCCACCGCAGCCACTGAGCACGTTCTTCAGTGTGTGACTGAAGAACTGAATTTTAGGTTCCATTTTATCTTTACTAACTTTAACTTAAACAGCCATGCAGAAATGGTAGCTTCCCAGTCCAGGCATCTTGGGAAACCCTTAAAAACCACAGAAGGCACTGGGAGGAGGCTGCCAGAGTCCCCATCCATAAGGCAAAGCTCTTCGGGCAGTGGTGGGGGAATGGCAGCCCACCAGGGCAGGGCACCGCCCACTCCATTCCCATCAGCAGCCCCGAGGGCCGTCACTGGGGTGGACGGAGGGCAGGGGCCGGTGCTGCTGGTGCTCAAGTGCTGGCAGAGGACAGCGGGAGAGGGAAGAGCCTGTCTCCTGCACCACGCCCTGAGGTCTGCCGAGGAGACCAAAGCAGAGGGAAATCCAGAGTTAACTGTGGACAAAACATCGGTGAAGGAAGGGTCCAGCTCCGGGAGGCTCGGCGGCTGGCAGGCCCTCCGTCTGACACGGAGAGTGCAGAGATCAGAGGCTCTCCCTGAGACCCCACCTCCCCACTGCCCACCGTGCTCCTTGACAAACTCCCCCAATATGCACACACGCTGGACAACAGATGCCCACATGCTAGGCCTGTTTCTTCCACTCCCGCCCAGTCCTCCACAGCAGAAGGGGTCCTGATTCCAGCACTGTGCAAACGCTCCCTGTAAGGTCACCATGGCCTCCTCAGGCAAACTCCTACGGACGCTCACCCTGCATCTCACCTGGCCTCTCGGCAGCATCTGGCGGCACAGTGGCCCCTGCAGCCCCCTCTCCTTCTCCCCTTTGTCCCCTGCAGCACAGCGGCCCCACAGCCCGTCTCCTCCCCATCGTCCCCTCCAGCACAGTGGCCCCACAGCCCCTGATGTCCACCACCCACCGATGTCTCTCACTGATGCCCACCACCCACCGAGGGGACCCTCCTGGGTGCAGCTCTAGGGCTGTGGATTCCCAGGCATGAGGCCCTTCTTTGCCACCCCAAGTGCTCCCTGCCCCCTCCCTAAGTGCTCCCACCCACGCTCAAGAAGCAAAATGCCAAGCTCTGCATGCTGGGGTGCTGAAGCCACCCAGCCCTTCCCACACACTCCACGTTCTTCCCCTGCTCCCTGGACCCACTGCTGCTAAGAAGCACCCTGGCAGACAGAACTGTGAACCCTCTGAATGTACGTGTTCTTCTCTATGGCTGTTTTAAAGTTGTTCTCTTTGTCATCAATATTCTGAAGCTTCACTGCCATTTAGGTATGGGTTTATTTTTATATATCCTGCTCTGTACCCAAATTGTGCTCAGGAATTAAATTTTTAAAAATGTCCCCTTATCACTTCCAACACTGCTCCCCATTGCTTCTTTCTGGAGTTTATTTTGGGTGTATCTGAGCCTCTTAATAGTCTTTATGTTTTTTCACTGATCTTCCCTATAAAAATAAAAACCATACAACCAACCAACCAAATAAAAATCTTTGTCTGTCTTGCTATGTTCAGACAAACTCCTTAGTGACATCATCTAATTCCCTGATTCTCTCTTTGACCACATCTAGACTAGAATCTGTTCTGTAATTTCTAATCCAGAATGTTTCATGTTTCTACAGGCTCTTCTTCATATTCCCTTTTCTTGTTTTATTTCTGTTTTAGTTGAATGACATCATTTTTAATGAATCCTATCCTTTCATTTACCTCTTTGAGCAATTTAAACTTACTTGAAAGTCTGTCAGCTTTTTCCATGAAATCAACTTTATGTGGTGTGAATCTGTATCGTGGTGTCTGCTTGTCTCACAGATGTGCCCAGTTTGTGGTCTCCTGCGGAGTGAGAGGCACCCCCCTCGCCTGTGCGGTTCCACGGCTGCCCTACCCAGCACCGTCAAAGGTCTGGGCTCCCTGCTCCCCGGTGATACTGAGGCACCTACAGATGCACCCTCAGGGTCCACAAGCAGCTCTGGCCTTCCTCCTTCTAGGGCTGGTCCTTCTTCCCTCACCTCTAAAGTCCCAGGCCCCAGGTCAGCAGACTTTCTGAAAAGCAACAGGCTTTACTTTCAGAGCAGTTTCTGGCTCACAGAGGACCTGAGCAGACGGGAGCGAGTTCCCACACCCTCCTCCCGGCCTGGACGCGCACGTGGATGCCAGGCTGTGGCTCTGCTTGTTGAGGAGAATCCGTCCTCACACCGCAGCTGGCTCTGATACTCAGCCCGCATCCCCTGCCATGGTCAGGCTGCCCTGCTTGCTGAACAACAGGGGCTGTGCCAAAGCTTCTGGAGGCCGGCCAAGGCGTCCCCAGGCTACCAGTCCAGCTGCTGCGCAGCACCATGCCCAGACAACCCGGGGAGCTCTATGGCGGGGTGGCAGGCCCCTGTGGGCTGCACCAGACGCTCGCCTCTGATTCCAAACATGTCCGCCTCCTCTCTCAGGGAGGCCATTTGCCCTGGGGAGGCTCTGGGTTCATTTCCTGTAGGTATCTGTGTCTGCCATGGAAACACACCAGTGGGAAGCTGAGCTGTGAGGAGAAGTGGGTGCTGGCGACCCACAGCGGGCTCCAGCCTCCCGCCAGCAGTGCAGCTGGCCAGAACACCCACCGTGTGTGTGGGCGCCCAGTGGGAGGGAGGGAGTCTGAGCCCCAGTGTGTGGGCTCAGCAGGGAGCCCGGAGGCTGCTCCTAAGCAACACCAGTGGGACACCCGCCTCCAGACTCACGCTGGTGCCCCTGCCACTCCCCCACGCCACAGTTACCCATGTGTAAACGTGCACCTTGCCCCCACCAAGAATCCCATGGTCCACTTCCCTGGTGCAGCTGCTGTCCACTTACCCTGCTGGGACAGCCCATGAGGCTGGGGTCTCGGTCCTGCTGGATCCAGAACCCCAGAGTGCATCGTGGAATGAGAGAGCACAGGTGCTCCATGGCATGTGGAGGCAGGCGCTTCCCACGTGTGGCAGAGCTGTGCCTGGGCACTGCCCATCCTGCCTCCAGACAGGCAGCAGGGCCTGGCACAGGGGGCACAGCACCACCCTGCCCACATGCCTCTGGAGTCTGACAGGTACAGCAGAGACGAGAAACTGAGCACACTCAGGTTTTCACCTAGAATTTGCTGTAACTGTCAACAGTTTTACTCCCATTAAAAATGGAAGACATTTGTAAATTTTTGAACCAAAATTAATTATTCCTCTCCTGAGTCTTCAATTACTTGTGTTAATTAAGGTATGTGTTTGTGTTGAATATATGTGCATGTGTGTACATCTTGGTATTTTATATTTTTAAGTTTTCCACAATAATGGCGGATTCTTTTCAACGTTAATCAATACACTGAATAAATGAAAGGAGACAATGTGTTATTGATGAATAACAGAAATTGGTAATGACTGTAATTTTAGGGTTCTAACTAGATTTCACATGTTTAAGTTGCAGATGAATCGCAGAAGATTTAACAGTACATTATTATAGCCAAATATTTGCTAAAGTATTCCTTTTAAGATCTGCTCATCAGAGCAGTGTCCAGACTCCATGTCTAATGATTTTACAGTATGAACAAATGAAGCCACAGCCCACTATGTCCAGACCCTCCCATGGCCGTGGCTGCACGTGGGGTCACATCCTTGGGTTTAGGCTGGGACGCGTGGTACAGGGAGAGTCCTCACAAAAAGCGTCCCACGCACCCCTCAGCGGCCCCGCCGGCCCTCAAGACAGGCACTGCCCTCATTTCCCCAGTGAGGAACTGGGGCCTGAAGACTGCCAGCTCTGTGGAGGAAGGACCAGAGCCGGAGCCCCCATCCTAATTCCTGCACTGAAGCTCCCGGTTTCTGACCCCTCGCTCCCCTTGCTGGCCAAGCCTAGCACGCAGCCAGGGTGGGGGTGGGGTGGCCCAAGAGGAAGGTGCTCCCCAGAGTCATCAGCAGGTGCAGGAGCCCCTCCCAGAGACCACGCCCCACATGCACACCTGAGCATCCTTGCCCTAGGTGAACACGCCCCACTCCCCACGACACCCTCCGGTGCAGGGCCGGGAAATGTGGGGAGGCAGAGAAGGGGGTCTCAGCCACTGTTCACATGTTCAGGACTCAGGAGGACCCCAGAAGCTTCTGGATGCACACGCTTGTTGCTCAGGCCACGGCAAATGGGAGCAGAGAGCGTATGGGCGGGGCTGGGGGGGTCTCCTCATCCCAGGCTGTGGGAGGCCACAGCTCTGCACTCCTGAGGCGGCCGCCCCCTGGCCCATGTCAGCTTCTCTGCTCCAAGAGAGGTCTTCACCTCAGAAACGACACCCACGTCACGCGGGGTGGGGGCACATCCTTCACCCGACAACATGAAGTCTCTCTCAGGCCCCTGTTAATAGGGTTCCTTCAGCCGGCAGATGGATAGCGAACCCAGCCGGTTTCATCTACTAAAAGACGGCATAAATCGCCGAGGAGAAAAGAGAGGCTGCGGCGAGGTTATCACCAGCCAGCCCTCACGCCGAAGGCCCGCTTAGAGCATTAGTGGAATTAATTCATCTTTCATAAGAGCTTGCAGCCGGCCCTGTGATCTATGGTAACAACCAATTTCTCACTGCGGGCAAAAGGAAAAAAATGACCCTCCCTGATCGACTACACAAATCTGCTTTTTAAAAATGGCCTCACATTATCTGGAGTGTGGCTCCCAGAGGCATCATTTGAAATTCATACCAAGCCAAAAGCATCCATAAATCAGAGGATAAAGTTTTGTTAGTTTCTGTGCAGTGGCGGTAATTATCTGAGACTGCATTATGCCCCCATCAAGGTAATTACATTTAGATTACCCTTAAGTGATGGTAATAAAAGAAAGAGAAATCAGTCTGAAACTAGTTCCTTCCTCCAAAATGTGCTCAAACAAAGCAAGAGGTCGGGCGCAGAGGGAGGGACGGGCTGGCCAGGCTGCCAGGCCGGACCCATGTCTTCCGGGCTCTCCCTCCTCCCTCCTCCCTCCTCCCTCCTCCCTCCCGCAGGGACACGGGTGCCACACAGGCTCTGTGAGATTAAAAACCCACACTATGGACCGAATGTGAGGAGCTTACAGCTTTTAGAGTAAGAGTTTCCTTCTGTTAATTTGCCAGGAGAAGAGGGAACGGCTGAGAACCTTTGCAGGTCACATCGGAGCAGACACATGGGTCCTGGGAGGATTTCTAAGACGGTGACGTGGCAGGGCTGCCCTGACCCACAGCAAGACCTCTGCCCAGGGCAGGGGCTGGCCCCCTGTCCCAGCCACCAGTAGCCACGAGGATCTGGTGAGCAGCTGAGCACCAGGCCACAGACGGCAATGCACTGCTCTCCCAGTGGAGAGATGGGTCCACATAGACACTTGGTGCCATTTCCTCCCAGGAATCATCCACTTTCCAGAATGCCTGTGGACACAACACTGCAGTCCTGGAGCCAGGTCCATTGCAGGCAGGAGGGGCCTGGACTCAGGCTGGGGGCTGGGGTTCCTATAAAAACCCAGGCTGAGGTTGCTCTTCCTGGGGGAAGGGGTGGCTCCCCATGCAGTGGCCTCCACAGACCCACGCCAGCAGGCTCCTAGTAACACAGAGGACTCAGAGTGCTGGCCTCAGGGACCGAGGCCAGGGGATACAACCAGACCCCTGCCTGAGCACCCACCCTCCAAAGGGTGGCAAAGTCACAGCAGAGGCCCCCAGACCTTGTCCAGTATCAGCCTGGGCCCCTGGCCTCAGTTCCCCACCTGCTGGGTGCTGGAGAACAGCCTGAGGCCTGGGTGCAGGCAGGAGTCCCTCAGAGGAGGGTCCCGCTGGCCAGGGCACAGGGCTGCTGGGGGGCGGGGTGGGGCGGAGCAGGGCAGGGCAGGGCTGCGCTGAGGGCGGGGGGGGGGGTCAGGAGCCTGCGCGGCTGCTGGGAGGACCCTGGAGTGTCTGTTCCTTGCTGAGGGCCCACTGGCCCCGAGCTTCCCGCCCCGGCTGACCCCTGCAGCTTCTGGACCCTCAGGACACACCTCGACCCATCCCCAGGGGCTATAGGGCTCCCTCTGGACTCTCCTACCCCACCCAGGGTAGATGGGACCCAGTGAATACACGGACACCAGGTGAGGCGGGGACAGCCCAGCAGCACCCGGTCCGGCCACAGCCCTGGACGGCAGTGTAGACGCATGGGTCCCGAGACAAGCTGCCGGGTTACAGACCCTCCTGGACCAGCCCGGACCGCCCACAGCGGCTCTCCTCATGCCATCAGGTGGCAGTGCCTGGCCCCGCCCAGCCCAGGCCCCGCCAGCCCCCATGCTTCCCACACAGGGCCCTGAGTCTGTCTCCGGTCACTCTGAGATGAGAGCCTTGGGTGGGCTCAAGAGAGGCCCACAGTTCAGCTCACAGGCTCTCCAGGGGAACCACGGCCCCATCTGCCCTTCCGAGGGACCTTCAGGGAAGGCTCTCGGGACCCAGGGACGTGACTGCACAGAGAAGGCCACGGAGCTTTCCTGCGTGTGCTTTTCCAACCGCAGACACCCGGAGTGGAGGGGGTGAGCAGGCAGTGCCAGAAGCGGGACCAAGGACGGGGCGCCGGCCCACTGACACGGTGTCCTTGGCTGAGGGAAGATGGACGAGGAGGCCGAGCCACAGGGTGACAGGAGCGCCCCATCCCTCACAGGGCGGCCACAGTCCCCTCAAGGTGGGGGCCATAAAGCAAGTTAATAAAGTTGTGGCCTTGCTGGGAGCCAGCTCCGTAGCTGCCTTGGCCTGCACAGCCCTCGTGCAGACAGGGCTGCAGAGCAATCCTTGGAGCTGCGCAGTCACACCCCAGAAAGAGCTCCATATCACAGCCTGGATGCACCCAAACCTGCACCAGCTGCCAGCTCTTCTGTCTCAGCACCCGGCCACTTCCGGCCATGGTGTCCACATCCCGCCGTGATGCCGCAGATGGCAAAGTGCAAAACTGCACACGCATAGCCAGGGAGCCGCCGACAGCGCTGCGTGTGAGGTGTACCTGAGACCACATGCACTCAGCAACAGCAGCACACGCACGGCTCGGCAAGAGTGCGTGGCCTCCCGAAGGAAACACACCAATACCTTATCCACACTGCGTCTGGCAGGGAGACGACAAATGGCTTCCACACATTCTGATTCTAAACGCTCCGTGTGACGCAGGCATAACTCACGGCCTGGCACAGCCACCAAGGCTGATCTGACACGGGGCCGCGTCCCGCGCTCACACCACAGGCACATGCAACCGACCAGCCCAACCCTCTCACAATCGGGCGTGCGGGAGACCGCAGGTGCACGCTAGGGGAGATGAGTGATTTTCCTACATCTTTTGGGGAAGCTTCTTTTGCCTGGTTAGGAGGATTCAGGAATTTGTGGATTGTTGTGGTCCTGATGCTTTAGATTCTCACTGCCCTGACGTGGGGCAGCCCAGACCAACCACAGGAGTCTGGACGCCCAGGAAGACAGATTATCGGAGGTAAGCACAGGCAGCTTGACCAGCAACCGCGCAATGTGGAAATTACGTGTTCGATGCCACCTCTGACTGGCTCACTCGGGGAAGTAAACGCACTGGTGAGAAGGCCTCGCCACATACCTCGGGGAGGTAAACGCATCGATGAGAAGGCCTCACCACGTACCTCGGGGAGGTAAACGCGTCGGTGAGAAGGCCTCGCCACGTACCCCGAGGAGGTAAACACGTCGGTGAGAAGGCCTCGCCACGTACCTCGGGGAAGTAGTCCTGAGGAAACTTCTCCTTCTCCAGCATGGGCGTGCTCTCCAAGGTGTCCGAGTAGATCTCTTTGCCAGTGACCTTTTTATACTTCTTGGCTGGAAGAGACCAGAAGGACAAGGTGACTATCCTGTCGCTGTGGCCCATCCAGCCAGCCTGGAGCATGGCATGTTTCCGTCCCACCCTCGCTCCCTGTGCAGCGTGATGGGGAGCAAGGGAGGCCCCCAGGAGGAGGCCCCGATGAGGGGGCCCACCCCAAACACACCCAGGCGGGCGGGTGCTCCAAGCCCGTGGCTCATACATTCCCCTTCCACGACCTGGAAGTTGACACTCCACTCCATTATCTCCTGAGAACTCCCAGCCTGCAGATTTACAGGAGCTAATTGGCATTCTCTTTTAAATCCATGAATATATTTAAGAGGGCTGAAGAATTACCATTCACCCAGACCTTCACATGAATTTACATTGATTTCCTCCCCATATCCAGCCTCCATCACTCATATTCCAGGGAGGAGGTTTATGTGCCATGGTGAGAGAGGTAGCTCATGTCAGAGCACCTCCCAGGTGGGCTTTGCCAACAGCTGCGTGGCACCTCCCTGGAGGCCCCCCATGGATAGCCTCGGCCCAGGGACACAGGCCCCTCATAGACAGGGCTGCTCTCACTATTGTTCACAGCCAGGCTGCGGCCTTTTTAATGGACAGGTAGCTCCACACCCACAGTGGGGTGTGATCAAAGATGGCAGGGATAGGATCCATTCCTCAAACTCCTGCTGGGCCCAGCAGGCAGGTGGCTGCTGGCCTCTTTGCAAGATGCCACAGGATGGCTCCTGGGCCACTGAGGTGACGCCCCTGGGTCTCAAGGAGGTGCCTGGAGACCACTTTGGAGCAGTGTGTGGTGAGCCACAAGCAGCTCCAACCTGCAGTTTCCAGGTTGTTTCCCTCCTCCTGCGGCAGGAGGGACAGGCGGCAACCTGAGGACTGTGGCACCATGGGCCAAGGTGCTAGCTCGACACTATGGTGGCCAGGAGTCCCAGGCAAAAACAGAGTGCTGCAGTCTTGTCTGGCCCTGAGTGTCGTGACCTGGCCTGGCCCTGGGTGCTGTGACATGGCCTGGTCCTGGGTGCCTACGGTCTGGCCTGGCCCTGGGTGCTGAGGTCTGACCTGGCCCTGGGTGCTGTGGTCTGATGTGGCCCTGGGTGCTGCGGTCTGGCCTGGCCCTGGGTGCTGTGGTCGGGCCTGTCCCTGGGTGCTGTGGTCTGGCCTGACCCTGGGTGCTGTGTTCTGACCTGACCCTGGGTGCTGTGACCTGGCCTTGCCCTAGGTGCACAGTCCCAGATGCAGGCGCCTCACTGATAGGAGACAGCATGAGATGTTTCAGCGACTTACGGAACATAGACAGAATGTGAAACAGAGGCCATTCCCTAAACTCAGAGCTGCTTGTAACTATATGCACATCTCCTCTGATCTTTCTCCCCAAACACAGAGCTGTCCTGAGATGGCTCAAGCACATTTAGTCCTGAGCCCTTGCCCAGAGATCTCCCCACCCTCACAGTCGTCACTGGGCAATCACAGGTTCTTCTCATTCAGGAGACAAACCCCATTTGCATATCTAGAGGCTGGTACCCTGTAACAGGAAGGTAGCAAGTACAGAGAATTCTCATCCACCCCCAACCTGCACGCAGCACCCCATTACCAGCAGCCGGCTCAGGGTGGTACGTACCTAACAGCTAAGAAGCCAGCGTTCATACGTGACTACCTGAAGGCCGAAGTTCACTTTAGGGATGGTTCGTGGTGCTGCACATTCTACAGGTATCCACACACGTATGATGTCACATGTCCATGACTGCAGTGGCCCCACTGCCAGAAATCCTCAGCATGCCACCCAGCCATCCCTCAAGCCTACCCCACACAGCCACCATGATCCTTTCACCGTCTCCACAGTTCTGCCTTTTCCAGAGTCACAGAGCTGGAATCACACACTGCAGCCCTCCCAGGTTGGCTTCTTCCATTCGTAGCAGGCGGGTCAGGTTCCTCCACGTCTTCTTGCAGCTTAAAGCTCATTTCTTTTTATAGCCAATAACATCCCGTGGCACTGACATGCCACCGTCTGCTTGCCCATTCACCTCCAAGGTGGAATAGTAGGTCTTGAAGTCGGGAAGTGTGGTCTCTGACTCTGCTCTTCTTCAAAACTCTGGGCAAATCTGGACATTTTGCTTTCCGTGTGACTCTTACAGTCAGTGTACCAGCGGGCATGATACACCTCGCTGGCACTGTGTTGAATCTACAGTGTGCCAGTAGGTATGATACACCTTGCTGGCACTGTGTTGACCCTTACGGTCAGTGTGCCAGCGGGCATGATGCGCCTTGCTGGCACTGTGTTGACCCTTACGGTCAGTGTGCCAGCGGGCATGATGCGCCTTGCTGGCGCTGTGTTGACCCTTACGGTCAGTGTGCCAGCGGGCAGGATACACCTTGCTGGCGCTGTGTTGAATCTTACAGTCAGTGTGCCAGCGGTCATGATACGCCTTGCTGGCGCTGTGTTGACCCATAAAGTCAGTGTGCCAGCAGGCATGATGCACCTTGCTGGCGCTGTGTTGAATCTTACAGTCCATGTGCCAGCAGGCATGATACACCTTGCTGGCGCTGTGTTGAGCCTTACAGTCAGTGTGCCAGCAGGCATGATGCACCTTGCTGGTGCTGTGTTGAATCTCACAGTCAGTGTGCCAGCGGGCATGATGCACCTCGCTGGCGCCGTGTTAACCCTTACAGTCAGTGTGCCAGCAGGCATGATACACCTTGCTGGCGCTGTGTTGACCCTTACAGTCAGTGTGCCAACGGGCATGATACACCTTGCTGGCGCTGTGTTGAATCTTACATTCAGTGTGCCAGTGGGCATGATAGACCTTGCTGGCGCTGTGCTGACCCTTACAGTCAGTGTGCCAGTGGGCATGATACACCTTGCTGGCGCTGTGCTGACCCTTATAGTCAGTGTGCCAGCGGGCATGATACACCTTGCTGGCGCTGTGCTGACCCTTACAGTCAGTGTGCCAATGGGCATGATATACCTTGCTGGCGCTGTGTTGAATCTTACATTCAGTGTGCCAGCGGGCATGATACACCTTGCTGGTGCTGTGCTGACCCTTACAGTCAGTGTGCCAATGGGCATGATATACCTTGCTGGTGCTGTACTGACCCTTACATTCAGTGTGCCAGCGGGCATGATACGCCTTGCTGGTGCTGTGCTGAATGTGCAGCTCGGCTTGGGAAGAGCTGAACCCTGGACAGTGCTGGGCTTTCCCATCTGCCTTAGTCTAGGGACAGCTACAACAAAACAGGCTGTGTGCTTTGTAAACAAAATACATGTCTTTCTCACAGTTTCGGGGTGTGGGAAGTCCAAGGTCAGGGTGCTAGGAGATGAGGTTCTGCTGAGGGCCTGCTCCTACAGATGGTGCCATCCGCATGTCCTCGTGTGGGAAGGGACAGATGAGCTCCCAGCCTCTTTCATAAGGGCTCCTAACCCATTTATGAGGACTCTGACCTCACACTCTAATTAGCCTCCCAAGGCCCCACTTCATAACACCATCACCGTAGAGGACAGGGGTCAGCAAATGGATTTGGGAGGGCACCTGCTTTCCAACCATAGCACTATCCACAAAGACAAAATCTCTCTCCATTTATCTAGATCTTCTTTGATTTCTTTCATCAGAGTTTTGTAGTCCTCCTCATAGAGATTTTGTATGTAATTTGTTAGATTTATTCCTAAGTACTTCCTTTCCGTGTGTGCTTAAGTAAATGGTATTTATGTTTTTTAATTTTTAATTCCACCTGTTCATTGCTGCAATATAGGAAAGCAATTGACTGTATATTAGCTTTGCATCCTGCAGTGCTGCTACAATTGCACATTAGTACCAGGTTTGTGTGGTGTTGTTGCTGACTCTTTGAGATTCCTGACATAATCACATCATCTGAGAACAAAAATAGTTCTAACTCTCATCACCCCATCAACGTGGCTTTTATCTCCTTTTCTTGTCTTATTACAGGATGTCAGATTTTCAGGAAGAGGGTGAAGAGAATTAGGAGAGGGGGCATCCTTGCCTCGTTCCGATCTTACAAGAAGAGCTTCTCATTTCTCATTAAGTGTGGTATTCATCGTAGGATTTTTGGAGCTTTTCTTTGTCAAGTTGAGGAAGTTCCCCTCTATTCCTAGTTTGCTGAGAGCATTTTTTTTTTTTAATTATCAAGAGATGTGGATATTGTGCAATGCCTTTTCTGTATCTATTGTATGATCATGTGATTTTCCTTCTTTTGCCTGTTGCTGTGATGGATTACACTAACTGACTTTTTAAATGCTGACCCAGTCTGTATACCTGGAGTAAATCTCAGTTGGTCATAATATATAACTGACTGTTAAGAATTTTGTTGAGCATTTTTGTTTACAGTTCATAGTTTTCCTTCTTTGTAATGTCTTTATCTGGTTTTAGTATTAGGGTAATGCTGGCCTCATAGAATGATTTAGGATGTTTATCCTCTGCTTATATTTTCTGGATGAGATTGTAGAGAATTAGTATAACTTCTTCCTTAAATGCTTGATAGAATTCACCAGTGAAACCATCTGGGACTGGTGTTTTCTTTTTTAGAAGGTTATTAATTACTGATTCAATTTTGTTAATAGTTACGGGCCTGTTCAGATTATCTAGTAATCTGAACAGGATCTGAACAGGTCTAATTAGTTGTTAGGCACCTAGATATTAAGGATTGTTAATTATTCCTGGAGAACTGATCTTTTTATCATGATGTAATGTCCCTCTTTACTGCTGAAAACTTTCCTGGCTCTGAAGTCTGCTCTGTCTATTCTGATAATTTCTGGTATCAGTAATCTGTGTCTTCTTTTTTTCTTAGTCTGGCTGGAGGTTTACCCATTTTATTGATTTTTTTTCAAATACTCAGCTTTTGGTTTAATTTTCTTTTCTTCTTCTACTTTCCTAAGGTACAAACTCAGATAATTGACTTTAGATCTTTCTGCTTTTCTAATATACGCATTTGATACTATAAATTAATATGGCTCCCCCAGCTTTCTTTTGATTCATGTTACATCAGTATACTTTCCTCCATCCCTTATCTGTTAATCTTTTAGGTGTTCATATATTTTAAATGGGCTTCTAGAAGACAACACATAGTTGGGAATTTTTTTGAAAATCCACTCTGACAGTCTCTGTCCTTTAATTGGTATATTTAGACCATTCATATTTAAAGCGATCATTGATATAGTTGGAGTAATAGCTACCATATTTGTAAGTTTTCTATTTGTTGCCTTTGTTCTTTGTATCTTTTGGGTCTCCCTTTCTATTTCTGCCTTCTCTGGCTTTTAGTAGACATTGTATATGGTTCCATTATCTCTCTTCTTTTAACATATCAATTATACTTCTTTTAAAAAAAATTTTAGTGGTTGCCATAGAGTTTGCAATATACATGCACAACTAATCCAAGTCCACTTTTAAATAATGCTATATTCCTTAAAACAATAGTACAGGTTTCTTATAACAGAGCACCCCACTCTTCCCTCATGTCCTTTCCGTTACTCATTCCACTTATCCATAAGCTGCAGTTAACTGACCCATGGTTGCTGATATTACTTTGAAAAGTTATCTGCTAGATCAATTGAGGGTAAGACAAATATATTTCATTTTGTCTTCACTTACTTCCCCTCTAAGTCTTTTTTTTTCTTTAGGTAAAGCAGAGTTTCTGTCCTATATCATATTTCCTTCTGTTGAAGAACTTCTTTTAGCATTTCTTGCAAGGCAGGTCTACTGGTAACAAATTACTTCAATTTTTGTTTATCTGACAAAGCTAATTTATCCTTCACTTTTGAAGAATAATTTTTTCTGAACATAGAATTCGAGGTTGATTTTTTCTCCTTATAATGCTTTAAATATTTCACACCACCCTCTTCCTTCTTGTATGGTTTCTGAAAAAAAGGTCCAGTATAATTCTCATCCTTTTCCCTTTATAGGTAAGGAATCACCTCGCCTCTAAGGCATCTCCTGGATTCTTTCAAGACTTTCTTTTTCCCTTGATTTTTTGCAGTTTGCATACAATGTGTCCTGGGGGTCGACTTTCCAGCATTTACCCTGCTTGGTGTTGATATTCGTTGAGCTTTCTGGATCTGTGGTTTGGTGTCTGTTAAAAATTGTGGAAAATTCTAAAGTATTACTATGTTAAATCTTCCTTCTGTTCCTTTCCTTCTAGTCCTGCTGGGGTTCCCCTTACGCGCTGCAGCTGCTGCCGCCATTCCACACGTCTTGGCCATTTTCTTCTGGTTTTCAAACCTATTCTTACTCTTCCTTGCCTTTCAGTTTGTGATGTTTCTAACACATCCCTTCCCGCTTGCGGAGTCTCCCCTCAGCCGCGTCTAGTCTGCTGGTGAACCTCATTTCCGCCGTGTTTCTGCGTGGACGCTTGCTGCCCACACCTCATGCCGTTCTCGTCAGTTTCGCTGCGGGAAGGACCCTGGGGAAAGTTTTGCTAGAGTGAAGTGTGTATCTCATGTGTAGGTTTAAACACACCGTAGGTTCACCAGCCACTTCATGACTGATTTAACTTAATAAAATACGTATTCAAATGGCTACTGAAAAACAGAGAAGTTCTAAGGATCCGGAGCTCCGCGAGGCTTGATGCACAAACTCCTTGTGCCAACTTCCGGCAGCACACGTGCCGTCCGAGTGCCCCTCTCTCCCCACTCTCACAGCGGCTCGGTGCCAGAGCACAAAGCACGCAGTGCCGTGTCTCCTGAAACGGAGCCAAGAGCGCCACCCGCCGGCTCTGCGATTCTGTGTGGCTGTTCCTGCCACGGGCCTCCTAGGAGGGCTCGGATGCTAGAATTTAGAAGGATCCTAAGATCTTCAGGTAATAGGGCAGTGAGAAATCATTCTGCGGGCCAGAATCTTGCTCTCATCGCCCATGAAATCATCACTCAAGCAACCGACATAAGACTGTGCTGCGCAGTTTCAGGGAGCACACATGGAATCTGAATCCGATGACACTGTTAGTGGCTCTCCACAGTGGCTACAATGCACAGAGCACTTCAGATGGGTGTGACGTGGTCCAGAGGCCATGTGGGGCTCCAGGACTCACACATACAGGAAACAGGAGAGTCAGATGGGAAGTCATCACGCAGACACCCCACAGACCGCGTGGCACGCACGGACACGCGACACCCCGCATAACTCCCTTGCCTGTCCCCAACACAGAAATGAACAGAGGGGGCAGCTCGTGTAGGAGTGTCTCAGGGCCAGTCTTTTCCATGAAGACATGCAGCATGTGCCCATCAAACGGGAACACTGTTCACAGCACAGAGGACTGTTCCTACCCGTCCTTGTTTCTGAAACATGCAACCCTCTCACTAGGCTTTTCAGTTTCTCACACTGGACGAGAACACAGACACTAACTCTTCCTTCCTCTTTACTCTAGGAAAGCCACATCCACCAGAGCTGCGCCAGGGAGCCCGTGTGGGATGGCCAAGGGGCCTCCAATACAGGCCCAGGAGACCCCCGGAGTGACCGCTGGCCAGTGGCTCAAGACACCCAGCCCACAGCAGCTGCTCACAGAGACAGGGCAGCAGGAGCCTGGGCAAGCCAGACACCAGGAGGGGTGTGCGCCGAGACAGGATCCCAGAGACGGCACGCAGCCTTACCTTTAAAGTCAAATTGGTAGATGTTTTTTAAGGATTCATGAAGAAAATAAAAGCTTCCTAGTGCCTGCAGAGCAAAAAGAGAAATCAAATGAGAGACTGGTGCTGGGAATATTTCTAAAGCATTGTTTTTAACAATAAACAAAATAAGCTATTTTAAACGAGCTAGAGCAAGAGTTTAACCAGTTGTAATTTAATCACAGTTACTGAGGCACAAGATGTCAAGCACAGGTAAGCTGCCAGCACCCAAACTCCACCAAGCTCAAGGCATGAGGTGAGCCGTGCAGTGGGTACTGGCTCCAGCAGGGCGGCAGGTCCCGCGCGCCGGGCGGCGAGTGGACCAGACCTCCCGGCGCCGACGCTCGCCTCTGTCCTGGGGCCTGTGGCCCCCAGCAACAGCTCTGCTGCACTCGGCCCCCCCGACCCATCGCCCCAGGAGCTGCCAGTACCTCCCACTCACAAATCAGCCCAGCGGGTGCAGAGCACAGGGATCTCTGTTCTCCACCCCAGGGAAGGCAAAAGTACGGGGTTGGACGCCACAGGGCTGTGTTGATGGACACCACACGACAGTTACCTGTGGATCTAAACTTAAGTTTCACGTGCTGGTTTCTACATTTGAACCTGTATATACGTGCATGCAGTGTGTGCATATTGATGTGTGTGTCATTTCTGTGTATTTTTTTCTTTTGCTAAATCTGGCAGCCTCAACAAGGAGCCTGGTATAACTCTGGGGTTGTAGTGGCAGCGACAAAACTGTACACCTTTGTCAACACTCACCAACTGTGCCCCAAACAGGGCGAATCTCACTGTCTATAAATTAGACCTTTATAAACCTGACTCAGCAAACAAGCCTGTCTCACAGGAGATACCTGCCTGCTCTGCGGGTGGCAGGTGCGGGAACAAAGCAGGGGAGATGTTGAAGGGGCGAGGCCAGGTGGGCCGAAGAGGGCACACGGGCTCAGTGGCAGATGGAGGGCAGGGGCCTGCCTGCAGAGAGCCCAGCTGTGACCAGTCCACACAGGCCCTCCCACAGGAAAGAGACTCTGAGCCACTGAGGGTTCTAACCCCAGCTCTGCATTCTGAAAAGGGCCTGTCCTCAGACGGCTGAAAACACGGGCTGCAGTGCACCCTCACTGCCTGTGCAAGCCTGGGGGCAACACAAGGGCGACGCCTGAGCACACCTAATTCCAAGGCCCTACCTGTAAGCACTCGTTACATTTATGTACACACATGCACGCCACACACCTGCACACACTCACACTCATGTACACTCATGCACTCACACTTGAACACGCACACTCAGGAACTTACCCCACACTCATACACTCGTGCACACACATGCACATGCATGCACTTGCTCACACATTTGCTCACACACGCACTTCACAGACTCACGCACTCGTGCACTCTTGCTTTGTTTTGGGCAGAACCGTGACCCACAAGCCCTCAGTCCTGAGCACACCAGCATGAGCCTCCTGCTGAGATCTGTCCTACAGAGCTGCACAGCTGATGTCTCTCTGAGAATGTCAAGGGCAACGTCTGAACATCACCTAATTCTAAGGCCCAAGCTTCAGGCTCTGCAGTTCCCAGGGAAATGTGCTGCTGCTCCCTCCCGGACCACTGGTCCCCGGGGTGGCCGTCATAGGGCAGGGCTGCAGGAGCATGCGCCACACTGGGGCTCAGGAGGTCACTGCTCCCTCAGAGGCACAGGGTGGTGGGCGCAGTACGTGGTGACGGGACCCCTGTTCTGGGCTTGCTGAGGGCCAAGAGTGCCAGTAACTCTGGCCTGGTTGGTCCCTGTCCACAGTCTCTGGGCCCCTGGGTCAGATCTCCAGGGTCTTTTAGGCAGTCTCTGGTTTGAGGCTGATCCCCACGACATGGGAAGCCCCCTGGAGGCTGCACAGCTTCTGCTCATGGAGTATATATGCAGCACAGGGTGGGCCGGGGTGACGGTCCTGCTCCTGGGGTGTGTGTACAGCACAGGGCAGGCTGGGGTGATAGCAAAACCCTGTCTCTACTAAAAATACAAAAATTAGCTTGGTGTGGTGGTGGGCACCTGTAATCCCAGCTACTTGGGAGGCTGAGGCAGGAGGATTGCTTGAACCCAGGAGGTGGAGGTTGCAGTGAGCTGAGATTGCACCACTGTACTCCAGCCTGGGCGACAGAGCAAGACTCCATCTCAAAAAAATAGAAAATGAAAAAAAAAAAAGCCAGTGTTCAGCCTTTTCTCTGGGAAAATAGAGTTGAGACCCTCTTCAGCAGGAAGGTCATGGGCCACATTCAGTACAGAGTCAAGAGAGGAAACCACAGACTCGTGCCCCGTAAACCCGTACCCTGTAGGCCTGTGCCCCGTAGACCCGTGCCCATAGACCCGTGCCCCGTAGACCTGTGTCCCGTAGGCCCGTGCCCCGTAGACCCGTGCCCCGTAGGCCCGTGCCCCGTAGGCCTGTGCCCCGTAGACCTGTGCCCCATAGGCCTGTGCCCTGTAGACCCGTGCCCCGTAGGCCTGTGCCCCCTGGATGAAACACAACATCCCCTTAGCCGCCATCAGCCCTTCTTTCCAGAGGACATCCCTTCATTTGTCTCAGCTAGAGAAAGCACTCTGAGAAAGCATAAGTAAACAAATGTTGCTGCAAACATTTAAACTATTACCTCATTGAATGTGACAAAGCTAACAGAATATTATAAAGTTTGTAACAGGTGAAAAATAAATTGCCAATGCAGGCATAGAAACTGCAATTTATAGTCAGAAGATCCATAATTAGCGCTAATGAACACTAAAGCCAGAGTTCAACCTAACTTTTTCGGTGTTTACCCTGTCCTATCAATATGGTTGACAGCACCCATTTATCAGAGACACCAGGACGACCGGCCAGGAGCATCTCCAGGGACAGGAAGTCCCCAGCTTGCCCAGGCTTCCGACCACAGTATGTATCAACAGTGTGTCTGTGACATCTGAGAATATTGACCCTTTGCCTCTTGCTAAAAACAGTTAAAATACTTTTTACATATTTATAAACAAGACTGTCAAGAGTGCTAATTAATTCTGCATTAGCGAAATGCAGCCATTGGCTGTGATGTTTCTGCTATGACTGCTGACATGACAGGAGCCCTCCACCCCCCAGAGGCCAAGGCCCAGCCGGGAAGCGGCCTTCACTGGACAAAGCCAAGCCCCTGGGGCAACAAGGAGTGGATCAGGTGCAGGCCACACAGCAGACACAGGCACCTGCGCCTTGGCTGCACTGGTGGGACCCAAGCCTCTGCAGGTAGCCTGGAAGCTAATGGGCAACTGAGGCTCTGTCACCATCCATGAGGCCCCAACATCAACTGAAGCTGAATCACCACCCATCAGAATCCCAAAGCAACTGAAGCTCCATCACCACCCACCAGAATCCCACACCACCTGAAGCTCCATCACCCATCAGAATCCCACACCAACTGAAGCTCCACCCCCACCCATCGGGCACCCACACCAAGTAGCGACCAGGGCACTAGGAACCCTGCGTAACATGGTAGCTCCGCACCTCTCACAGGGGTGGCTAGTGAAAATGGATTTTTTGCAAATGCTGTTAAAACAGGCTCTCGACTTCGATCAGAGTCTGGTTGTGTGATAAATGGCCACACCATGTCACTTAGCTTGATTTCGGGAATTGAATTCTGATAGCAGCAGGCCCACTTTGCAAACATAGCCAACTCAGGGCGAGGGCAGACCGCTTCTCACACATTCAGAAAGAACAGCCCATCCCTGCAGGCACGGTGCAATCACAAAGCCCGTGTTTGTCGAGCGGGGTCCCACCTCCTGGACGGAGCCAGCGGCTCCCAGGCTCGGGATGACTCAGGCCGGGGCAGAGGCTGACAAGGCAGGAACACAAAGCCGCCGTTGGAAACAACTCCATCACTTTTTATTTGCAAACAAGTCAGATCGCCGGTCATTTATCATTTCCACAATCAGGTGAACAGCCAAGGCACACATCATTAACCCGGTCTTCTGCATCCGGCTCGTTCGTCCACAAAACAGAACCGATTCCTAAAACTCAAGTCACATGGACCGCGCAGTAAGGCGCGCACAGGAGCACCCGCTCTGCCCAGCGCAGGGACAGGAAAAGCGCAAGTGGTGCTCACGTGCGGCCCCGGTGGGCAGGGCCCTTCCCCTGTGCCACCAGCATCCCTGCCGGATTCAACCATGTCAGGGGTGTGACCGAAGGGAGGAGCTCCCAGTGCACTCCCAGCGCGCCCCCGGGGATCCCCTGGAGCCCGGCGCTGCTGCATGCTGCTGCTGGGAGGGAAACGGTGTTGGGGGGAGGTCACAGCCCGAGGCCCAGCGGGGCCCTGACTAAGGCTGACTGTGCCTATCAGCAGTGACTCAGAAAAGAGAGCGGCAGCATTCGACGGCTCCTGTCTCACCAGACAGCACAACATTTCCTTATTTCCAGATAAAGTGTTTTCACCTCTAGTTTTTTTACACATAAAATAAATCTAGGAGCAGGAAGAAAAACTTCAGAAGATATTGTTAGTAACTAATCAAGTCTGCAACAAAATAGAGAACTTTGTTTGTTTTAAAGGAGAGTCGGGAGATTACTAAACATGAGTCACCTGCTTCCCACTCCTTCAGCTGCACGCTCCCACATTTTCTCTTCCCTTGCAGTTAATACAGGAGAAATGGGATGACACTCAGGTTCACAGTGACTAATGAGTGACAGATGACATGAGCCACAGGGACACGCCATGTCCTGTGAACTCATAACCCCACACCCTCATGGCTGCTTCACACCCAAGAGAAACTCCCGCAGACACACACACACACACAAACACACACACGTATAAGCCACTTATAACCCCACACCCTCATGGCTGCTTCAAAGCTGACAGAAACTCCCGCAAACACACACACACACACACACACACACACACATGTGCGTGTATGAGCCACTTATAACACCCTCACAGCTGCTTCATCCCCGAGAAACTCCTGCAGACACACACACACACATATGTACACACATACACATGCAGAGATGTACATAACCCACATCCACATAACTATATATACACATATACATCTGCATATACCTGCAGACATACATATGTCCATATACATACGTGGAATGCACACACAGGCCTCTCTCAGAGATGCTGGAGCTCTCAGGAGACAGGTATGAGAATGCAATGGCACGACCTCTGAAAACGCCAACTAAAAATGACCCTAATGCTTAACGTGCAAACGGGTCAGTCAGATTTCAACTATTTCTGTGACAGAACATGATGCAGCAAGGAAAATAAACAGATGAGAGTTACGTCCAAAAACACAGGTGGATTTCACAAAGGACACGGAGAAAGAAGACAGTTCCTGAAACATCCTGTGTCATGATACCAAGATAAAGACATAGTCAAAAAGAGCTGAAACCTGTGGAGTTTTATTAGGTCCCATTTGTCTATTTTGGCTTTTGTTGCCAATGCTTTTGGCGTTTTGGTCATGAAGTCCTTTTTTTTAAAAAGTTTTTTGCTCACAAGAACACATAAGAAAGAATATATTTAAATACATTAAAAACACCAATTAGGATGATTTTCTCTAGCAGTACTCAATAGGAGATGAAAGAAAAGGAGAGAAAAGGTAGACTGTGGAAAGATAGATCAAAAGGAGGGAAAGATGATTTAACATGGGCTCAGAGTGCTTCCCAGTAAGTTCATAAGTTATCTGTCTACAGTCCCTGCCCCCTTACTTTTAGCCAATGACCACTTCCAAAGAAAAAAAAAAAAACAGTGAACTATTGAAAGAAACTCACCTCTGCTTACATCTACCTCCAAATACCTATATTTTTGTCCATTTATACTCCATTTCCTCTTATCTAATAAATAAATTTGGTACTTTCTCCACTTTCCTAAGGAGAACACTTTCTCTATGTTCTCTACCTTTTCTTCAGCCTTCCTGATTGTGCTTTGTCAATAAATCAGTTATAATTTCTGCATCTAGGTTGCCTTTTACCTCTCAATCTATAAACACATCAAGCTTCCCCACCATGTTAAATATATCTTTTATTACTTTTTGTCATTCCCACAATCTATTTAACTGCCAATATCCTTAAGTCATTTATATTTATTGTTCCCATATTCTATTTGATTTTTCTACCCATTATAATGTGGCTTCCATCACCATCAACTCCAATCAAGTTGATTTCATTTAAACCACCAATGTCCTTCTAACCAGACCCAAAGAGTTTCTTCAGTTGTATCATGATCATTTGCCTATAGCATTTGACATCATTTCTCTTTTGAAAACTCTTTTTTCTTGGTTTTCTCAACACAACTCTTTTCTTATCTCCTTTCTACTTCTTTGTTAATTCCTTGCCTTTTCATCTTCAATGTCTTTGTATTAATTATCTATTACTATGTAACAAATTATCCTAAGACTTAGTGGCTTGACACAGAAAGAATAAAATACCTAAGAATACAGTTAACCAGGGAGGTAAAAAGTCTGTACAATAAAAATTATAAAACACTACTCAGAGAAATCAGATGAGATACAAATATATGGAAAACATTCCATGCTCATGGATAGGAAGAATCAATCTCATCAAAATGGCCATACTGCCCAAACCAATATACAGATTCCATGCTATTCCAATAAAACTACCAATGACATTCTTCATGGAACTAGAAAAAAAAATATTTTAAAATTTATATGGGACAAAAAGAGTGCCCAAATAGCCAAAGCAATCCTAAGCAAAAAGAACAAAGCTGAAGGTATCATGTTACCCAACTTCAAACTATGCTACAAGGCTACAGCAACCAAAATAGCATGGTACTGGTACAAAAACAAACACATAGCACAATGGAACAGAACTGAGAGCCCAGAAATAAGTGTGCATGCCTACAACCATTCGATCTTCAAAAAGGCTGACAGAGACAGCAGCGAGGAAAGGGTTTTCTATTCAATGAACGGTGCTGGGGTGACTGGCTAGCTATATGCAGAAGACTGAAATTGGACCCCTTCCTTACACCATATACAATAATTAACTCAAGATGGATTAAAGACTTCAATGTAAAACCCAAAGCTGTAAAAACCCGAGAAGATAACAGCACAGTCTGTTCTCATGCTGCTAATAGAGACATAATCAAGACAGGGAAATTTATAAAGGTAAGAAGTTTAATTGACTCACAGTTCCACATGGCTGGGGAGGCCTCACAGTTATGGTGGAAGGTGAATGAGGAGCAAAATCACATTTTACATGGCAGCATGCACGAGAGCTTATGCAGGGGAACTCCCATTTATAAAATCATCAGATCTTGTAAGACTTATTCACTACCATGAAAGCAGTATGAGGTAAACCATCCCCGTGATTCAATTGTCTCCACTTGGCCCCACCCTTGACACGTGACTATTATTATAATTCAAGGTGAGATTTGGGTGAGGACACAGCCAAACCATATCAACAATCTAGGCAATATTATTTTGGACATAGGACCTGCAAAGATTTCATGACAAAGACATCAAAAGCAATTGCAACAAAAGCAAAAATTGACAAATGGGATCTAATTAAACTTAAGAGCTTCTTCACAGAACAATAAACTATAAACAGAGTAAATAGACAACCTACAGAATGGGTGAAAATATTTGCAAACTATGCATTTGACATAGGTTTAATATCCAGCATCTATAAAATTTATAAGCAGAAAAACAAAAAACCATTAAAAAGTGGGCAAAGGACATGAACAGACACTTTTCAAAGGAAGACATACATGTGGCAAACAAGCATATAAATAAAAGCTCAACATCACTGATCATTAGAGAAAAGCAAATCAAAACCACAATGAGGTACCATCTCACATCGGTCAGAAGGGCTTTTATTAAAAAGTCACAAAAAAAAATACTGGTGAGGTTGCAGAGAAAAGGAAATGCTTATACACTGTTAGTGGGAGTGTAAATTAGTGCCACTGTGGAAAGCAGTGTGGCAATTCCTCAAAAAAGCTAAAAGCAGAACTATCATTCAACCCAGCAATCCCATTACTGGGTATATACCCAAAGGAATGTAAATTGTTCTACCATAAAGACACATGCACATGAATGTTCACTGTAGCACTATTCACAATAGCAAAGACATGGAATCAACCTAAAAGCCCATGAGCAGCAGACAGTATAAAGAACATGTGGTACATATACACCATGGAATATTATGTAGCCGTAAAAACGAACAAGGTCATGTCCTTTACAGGAACATGGATGGAGCTGGAGGCCATTATGTTTCGCAAACTAATGCAAGAAGAGAAAACCAGATAGATACTTTGTTTTCACTTATAAGTGTGAGCTAAATAAGGAGAACCAATAGACACATAGAGGGGAACAACAGACACTGGGTCTACCCGAGGGAGGAGGGGGGAGGAGGGAGAGGATAAGAAAAAATAACTCCCAGATACTATGTTTAGCCCTTGGATGACAAAATAATTTGTACATCAAACCCCCATGACACGAGTTTACCTGTATAACAAACCTGCCCATGTACCCCTGAACCTAAATAAAAGTTAAAATAATTTAATAGGGCTGGGTGTAGTGGCTCATGTCTATAATCTCAGCACTTTGGGAAGCCAAGGTGGGTGGATTACCTGAGTTCAAGACCAGCCTGGCCAACATGGTGAAATCCTGTCTCTACTAAAAATAGAAAAATTAGCTGGGTGTGGTGGTTCAAGCCTGTAATCTCAGCTATTTGGGAGGCTGAGGCAGAAGAATCACTTGAACCCAGAAGGTGGAAGTTGCAGTGAGTGGAGATCGTACCACTGCACCCCAGCCTGGGCAACAAGAGCAAAACTCTATCTCAAATAATAATAATAATAATAATAATAATAATAATAATAATAATTAAATAGATAATAACTTAGTGGCTTGAAACAGCAAACATTAATTATCTCAAAGTTTCTGTTGGTCAGGAATTTAGAAATGTCTTGGGGAAAAGGGAAAACACCCTTCTGGCTTAGGATCTTTCATGAAGTTATAGTCAAGATATTAGCTTGGGCTACAATAATCTGATGGCTTGAGTGGGACTAGAGGATTCACTTCCACAATGGTTCACTCATATGGCTGTTAATTAAGGTCTTAGTTTGTTGCTAGCCTTTTACAGATGTCTCAGTTCCTCACTGGCTGTTAGTAAGAAGCCTTGGTTCCTCACCACATGGGTCTCTTCACAGGCTGCTTGAGTGTTTTCACAACATAACAGATTTCACCAGATGAAAAAATGAGGATGAGGGAGAGGGAGAGGGAGAGAGAGAGGAAGGGGGAGGGGGGAGGGGGAGGGAGACAAGAGAGAGAGAGAGAGAGAGAGAGAGAGAACTACAGTACTGAGAGAGAAAACTACAGTACTTTTTATGCCATAGAAATCATACACTGTTACTTCTGCTTTAATTTTATTGGAAGTAAGCCACTAAATCAAACCCACTCTAAAAAAGAGGGGAATTCAGCTCCACCTCTTAAGAATATAAATTATTTTATGAACGTATTTTATACGACCACAGACTTCTACATTTTATTTCCTGAATGTTGCTGTTACTTAAGGGTCTTACCTCTGCCCTCTTACCTTATTCACCCTCCCTGGGTGATCTCAACTATTCCCATTGTTTCAATTGTCATCTATATTATAGATGAATCTAAAGTCATTGTTTCTAGCCTCGATTCCTTTCCCAAACCCATATTTGTATTTTCAACTGCCTATCCTACATCTGCTTAGAAAGCCAATATAACCTGTCCAAAACTAAACTGTTTTTCTTCCTCCTCGCTCCAATTTGGCTCTTTATATCTTCAACTCAAGTACCCACATTAGAAAATATGAAATCATCTTCAATTCCTACTTCTCATTCTTACCTCTCATATTCTTTGATATGGATTTATCCCTACTGTGTATGCCTTCTAAATAACTCTTATTTTCTTTTCATTATCATTACTATCTTTGTACAGGCTATCATCATTCCTTTCCAAGTCTACTGCACTAGCCGAATAACTGATTTCCCTATGTCTAGTCTCTCCCTATTTTACTTTTTGTCAGATTTATCTTGGCTAAAATATGGATCTGAGATCATATATCTCTATAAAAACCTTGAATGGCTCACCAATAACCAGTTTAAAGAGGTCTTTTGCTGGAAAAGACCTGTCTCACAGAATTTTTGAAATCTTTTCTCATTCTGTGTTGTTAACCTACATCGTTAAAGAAGACCAAGCGCTATCTCAAGTCCAGAGCACAGGTAAATATATTAGCAAAGTTTACCTTTCCACACTACCCATTTCCCATTCCCCACTATTACAAACCCACATTCCATGATAAGCAGGTGAGGTTTCATCACGGGAACTTAAAGAAAAGGAGCCTACAGACCGGGCGCTGTGGCTCACGCCTGTAATCCTGGGACTCTGGGAGGCCAAGACGAGCGGATCACCTGAGGTCAGGAATTCGAGACCAGCCTGATCAACAAGGAGAAACCCCGTCTCTGCTAAAAATACAAAAATTAGCCGGGCATGGTGGCGCATGCCTATAATCCCAGCTACTCAGGAGGCTGAGGCAGGAGAATTGCTTGAACCCAGGAGGCACAGGTTGCAGTGAGCTGAGATGGCGCCATTGCACTCCAGCCTGGGCAACAAGAATGAAACTCCATCTCATGAAAGAGAAAATCAGAAAAGAAAAGGAGCCTTCAAATGTATGCATACACCTATTTAAAAACATTTATCCTTATAAGTGCCATCTATTAATTGTTCCTTTATTGTGTAATTTTGGACTTAGGGACAAATAGCACATCCCCATTATTATTGGAAAAATCCCCAGATATATTAGAGTGCTCATAACATCTTAGCACAGAAGCTTTTGTTAAATTCATAATCAAAAGATACTATAAACACCAAAACTAAATATGCTCTTACAGTACAAATGGGGCAAGATCTGTCAGTCAGCTCTAGTTCTCTGCTATCTTTTTTTTTTTTTTTTTTTGAGACCGAGTCTTGCTCCTAGCGCAGGCTGGAATGCAGTGGCCTAAACTCCGCTCACTGCAACCTCCGCCTCCTGCATTCCAGCGATTCTCAGGCCTTAGCCTTCCAGAAAGCTGGGATTACAGGCATGCGCCACCACGCCCAGGTAATTTTTGTCTTTTTAGTAGAGACAAGGTTTCGCCATGTTGCCCAAGCTAGTCTTGAACTCCTGGGCTCAAGTGATCCACACGCCTAGGCCCCACAACGTGCTGAGATTACCAGTGTAAGCCACCTCGCCTGGGCGCCATTATTCATCTTTAAAAGCACATTTATCGAGCTCTTTCTGGGAGACAGGTTGCATTAGGCACTGTTAATGCAATGGTAAACAAGAGAACAAAGGTTCTTGCTCCCATAAAGCTTATATTCTGGGACAAGAGACACCCAAGTAAGAATGAAGACATAAAAACACAAAGTAATCACAAATTAACATAAATCTAAAATTAAAGGAGTGAAACAAGTGATGACATAGATATTAACTAGGGGTAGAGAGTAGAAGTTGTTTAGATGTAGTGGTCAGGGATAACTGTTTAGAAGAATTGCTACTTGAGCTGCTATCTGTAGGATGAAAATGAGCCAGCCATGTGAAGACTTGTGGGAACAATATACCCCCAAAAGGGAACAAGGGCAACAATACCTTAAATACAATGTCATAATTACAAAAAGACCCCTCAAAAATGCAGTTATCAGCAGGTGGCAGTATCTATGTAGGTAAGAAAAGAAATATAGATCAGTAGAATTTGAAATACACACCTGTTTAAGATAGCTATGCCTTAAATTGGAAGTCCAGTATGATTCATCCTAATTTGGAATGAGTAAGTAGCCATATTTTTTAAGCCAACTCAAGGCAAAATTACCAATCCCTGTTGACACCCTACTACATGAAAGGTTCTTCTCCCTAAGGTCCCTGCCACAGTTGCCTCTTCTTACTTTCCTCCCTAAGCTTCTTTTTCTGTATTTACCTTTGAAACCTTGTTCCCCACAAGATTTTTTTTTTTTTTTTTTTTTTGCTCTCTACAATCTTTCTCAAAGTAATTCATTTCCATTGGCCCCTACGTTCTAAACTCTGTTCTGAGTTTACAAGTCAAATATATGCCATTGGATTTTGCCACATAAATGACCCACTAGGACCATAAATTAAACAGAGCCAAAACTGGATATGTTATTTCTTGCCCTGGCCACACACTCCAGTCATTGCCTATGTAAACTCCCTGGCAACTGCAATGATCACTTGCCCATGCTTGACATCTGGATCCTCTTCTACTTTCTAACTTCCCCTCAGCTTCCACATTCAGTCACCCAATCTCCTGATCTTATATTCTTAATATTTACTGGAGTAAGCTCATTTAGAAATTAATGTTATCAATGCTGAATTATTTGCTTCTTTACACTCTGACCTGAATTATATAGTAGTATCCACTAACACTAATTATGTGTTTACATGTGCCAAGTACTCTAATAAGCGACTCACACGCATTATATCACTTCATCCTTCCAATAGACCTATGATCTAGGAACAGTATTAATTATTCCTCCTTTATATATGAGAAGGGTAAAGCTTAGAGGTGTCCAACAATTTGCCTAAAGTCACCTTTAAAGTGGCAGGGAAGAAATTTAATCCACATATTTCTGAATCTAAAACATGACCTTTTATACAGTATGCGTTAAAAAACAAGTGGAAAATTAGCTTTCATAAGAAAAAAAAATAAGTTTCTAATTTGATAGTTCTTTTAGGAACAATTTTACGACTTCAAAGGTTTTAGGATTCAAGGATAAGTGACACTAAATCCACCTATAAGGTGACATGGTATTCAATCCATTAAAACAGTGGTTCTGAAATGTTTTCAAGTAAAAAATACCTAGAACTTATAGTGTTATATGGAAAACATGTAAATTTAATTTGACCAAAAAGACTGTAACATAAGACTATATTTTACATAAATGTCCCCACATTATTTAGAATATATAGGTTTTTCAGTCACATAAAATGTTTGATCCATTACTGTTTCTTTTTTTTAATCTGCTCGCTGAAAAATGCTAGCAATCTACTAATTTTTTAAGAATGAGTTAGGAGAAATACCCGACGTAGATGATGGGTTGATGGGTACAACAAACCACCATGGCACATGGTGAAACAAACCTGAACATTCTGCACTGAACCCAAGAACTTAAAGTATAATAATAAAAAAAAAAAAGGAATGAGTATGTGGGAAGAAAGCTTAAAATTGACAAAAATACTTTATTTTTCTGTGAATCTATTTTTCTGTGAATCATCAATTTAGTAGATCATACTAGTCCAACCTACTGAACTCTTTCATATGAGCATAACTTGAGAACCACTGAAATATACATTTATTAAGCACGTATATTTAAGAAAATATGCAATGTGTTATGAAAAACATAGAATAAAATATCATGTCTCAGTCTACAAACTTACAGAGAAGAAAAAAATTCCTTACAAGGTTTTGATTTTGTCTTCTAAGACTATATAAATGTATGAAAAATGTTTACACTTGTTACAGGAAAATTAACTATTATAGCTACAGAAGAATTATCAATGCAAATTTGAACCTGTATATATGTATATGGAAGGTCTTCAAAGAAATTATAAAATAGGGTGACACTAGCAAATTCATACAATAGAGAATTTACTTTTGGAGTAATGCATTGTGAGGAAATTAGATCAAGAGAAACAAGAGGCACTAGCAATAGTCCAAGTAAAAATGTGGCCCTGAAACAGGATAGTGAAGTAGGAAGGAAATAATTGGAAAGAGGATCCTTATGATACCTAGATGGAAAGTAGGTAGGTTTTTGGGCAGGGGAGTGGGGAAAGTATATACATATGACTATGAAAAGTTCTAAGGCACATAAGAGTAGTGAGGGAATACGGAGGTGAGAAATAGGAAAAGCTGGCCTAAAATGAGGAGTAAGAACTGAAATAACAGAAGATAAAAAGCAGATGTTATAGGCTGAGGAAGATGTGGAATCCCTTACATTGCATTTAGAAAGACATGGAAGCCATTAGAAAGCTATTACTAGGGAAATGACATGGTTGATTTAAATCATGGGAATGATTTTTAGCATCAATGAGGCAAAAAAATATTTGGAAATCGTACATCTTGGTTTCTTGACAAATGCCATAATAACTATTATCATAATGGCACCGAGAAATATTTCAAGTAGAAACAGAGAAGTCACCCACTTAAGTCAGCCACTTAAGAAAATTTTGTGTCAGTGTAGGCTGGAGTGAAAGTTTACAGTATTGAAATTGAAACTGACAAGGTAAAAGACATTTTCCATGCTCTGCTGAAACATTGGCAAATCTTTTGTAATATCTTACTTCGGAGGGAAAAAAAAGTCTTAAAGGAAACTGACTACATGTCAGAATTTTGAAGCATTCACTGTTTAAATCCAAATATTCCCTAAAATGTACTGCCTCAACCCATAAAACAAATCAGCAATTTATATGGCCAAATTAATCCTGTCTTTATAACAAAAAATTACTTAGATAAATTAGTGGTCTTGCCTCTGCCCACTACCTATAGCACAGTTTGGTCTGTTATCAATCAGAGTCTGTCTTAGTTTGCTTGGGCTGCAGTAACAAAGTATCACAGACTGGGTGACTTAAAAAACAGAAATTTATTTTCTCATAGTTCTGCCGGCTAGAAGTCTGAGATCAAGGTGTCAGCAGATTTGGTTTCTTCTGAGGCTCTCTCCTGGCTTGCAGATGGCCACCTTCTACCTATGTCTTCATGCGGTGTGTCTTTCCTCTGTGCACATACATGCCTAGATTCTCTTTGTATGTCCTCTTATTATAAAGGACACCGGTCAGATTGGAATAAGGCCCACCCAAACTGTCTCATTTTACTTTAACACCCTTTGAAAAGCCCCATCTCCAACTACAATCACATTATGAGGCAGTAGGCATTAGGAATTCCACATATGAATTCTGGGGGAGACAATTCAGCCTATAATGGAACTCTTGGTTGCAAACAACAAATATCAACTTTAGCAAATGTGTTTATGGAAATATTGCTGACTGAATCTATAGGAAGCCTGGAAAATCAAGCTTGGAAAATAAAAGAAGCAAGAAATGATAGCAAAGAAATAAGGACTAGTATGGATCTTGCCACACTGGCCAGCTACCACTGGACTGGTAATACCACATGTGCATTCTAATGCCCTGAAAAACTCCTACAGTCTTCTCAAGTCTTTGTCTTGTCTTCTTGAGTTAAAAGCCCTAGGCATAGTGGGGAGATAGCAGGGAGAATTTACAAGCTCAATCTTAAACTATGTATCTAGGATCTGGCTCTGTGAATAAGGAAAAGGGAGAAAATTGCTGTTTTGCACTTAAAGTAGAAATTTTAATATAACGTGTAATTCCTATATTTTTACATAATTACTATATTTTAATATAAATATCCTTCCTACACAGAAGGACATTAGAATGCTGGATAGCAAAGAATAATTTCTATTCAGTACAAAATCTACTTCTTAATCTATTACATCTGATACATTCCAACAGATGTAAAATTATCCAAATGGCTATATCCAAGGCAGTAAATTCACAGCCTGTCTACCAAATCAAAGCAGTCAGGTTTGGCAGTTTTTCTTTTAGTTCTTTTATGCTGGGCATTTATCTCAGGTTTAACACTGCTCCCACGACTTCCTAATGTGTTTCACTCATCCTGACGCTCAATTTTATAGCCCTGCTTTCTTGGGTATTTGAATTGTAATCTTTGGACTATGCCTTCTAAGTATTGTTTTGTGAAAGTTATGTTTGAATTTTAAGGTTAAAAAAATAGCAGTAGAAGACATAAAATTCCCAGCCCTGCTTCCATTTGCTATTTGAGACCATGAAAAACCATTTACCCTATTTCAAACCATTTACCCTTCATATATTTTAGAAATAATGAAGTCCAACTCATTCCAGTGAATTCAATGAGTTGGACTTCATAATTTCTAAAATGTATTGAAGAAATTAATGGATGAGGGAGAGTGCTATGAGAACATGGACTATATTCAGAAATGTGTATTTTCCACCTGAGGCAAGAAAGGATCTTTGTTTTCTATCTGGGCTACACGTCAGAGGAAAAAACAAAAGCAAACGTCAGAAGAAGGCAGAGGAAGTTATGAACCATGAAACTGGAGCCATTATCAAAACATTATGAGATTCTAGATTCTTTGTAACTTCCCCATATTTGTAACTTATAATTCGTTTGCCTCACAATAATAATTATCTGTAAAATTACTCAAAATTAAAGGCCCAAAGAGTATCTTTAGAGCACTAAAAGTAGGAAGTTAAGACAAATACATTCCATATGCAAAGTCTCAAAGGAGAGGATCCCCACATAATCAAAGAGATTATAATACTGAATCAAGAGGGAGCTGGCTGCATCCCTCCATCCTCTGACAAGAACTACAACAATTACAAAAAACAAACAAAGATGAAAATACGTAAAAGGAGGGGAGCCCATTAACCTGCAATAGGAGCCCAAATGACAAAAAGTGTCTACCCACGACTACCATTCTCCATACAATTCTTTTTAGTAGCTATCACATTTCTTCTACACACACACAAACACAAACATACTTGGGGTTTCTTGACATTATCTTACGCAGAAAATGGCCAAGCAAATAAGCAGTTTGACTAAGTAGGGGGGCTTATCGTTTTCTCCCTCAGCAATTTAACGAAAAAATAAAAACTTTTATCTATAAAGACGTTTATAGATAAACGTCTGTGGAACCCTTGGTTCCACAACGCTTTTTAACAGAAATAGTTTACACAATAATCACACACACACACACACAAAACCAAGCGTTGTACATTTTTAAAAGATAGTATTTTGGTTTGTACAAATATCAATGGGGCCATTCATCATTCAAGTACCTTTTCAAACACGATCTAGGTTTATAGTGTTAGGTAACATTACATATATATAGGCTGAAGCCAGACTGCCAAGATTAGAATTTCTGGCTCGTTCCTTCATATAACCTTGGGCATCTTTCTTCCTTTCTCTGCTTCATCTAGAAAACGAAAACAGTAACAACTCCCACCTAATTGTTGATGAAATTGTATGTGTAATGTGCCAAGCAATTTCTGGAGTTACCAAACACAAGTTCAGACTAAGTTTGGTTCCTTTCATATTATAAAGGAATTTTTAGGAATCACCTAGGCACTCTTCTAAAGTCTCAAAATAACTTAATACAGTACTTCTAAGGAGTTCAAGTGCCTCCTTTTCTGGGACACCATTTCAGACGCTCTTCAAATGAAAGGGACCCTTCAAATGAAAGTTAACTTTTTCCGTTTTTTTCATAATCTTTTGCAGTAATCTGAAGCACAATGCACTCACGGAACATTCATCCCTGCCTCGCCAGGGGACAAGAAGGTAACTGAGTAATGTGGTCACGGAGCAACCCCGAGTCGCTGCGGCTGCTTAGTAGTCACTTACGCTGGGGATGGTATAGGGGATCATTAACTGGGCCGGCAGGAAGTCTCTAACTGAGTCGACAATGGACTATAGTCGCTCTATCCTAAGCGAAAGAGGACTGAGGGAGCACAGACGCGTGGATTCAACCAGCTCGCCCAGATTCATCCTCAGCCCTGTTGCCGTCTAGAAAGGGCTCGCAGGGTGCGAGATACCACGTGTGACGAGTAATCATTTTTCCCACGTCCCGTCCCTGCCCCCTCGCGGGCGGACGCAGTGTACGCGCACGCGCAGCTCCGCTTCCGGGAGCCTCTCCTCGCTACCCACAATGCTCTGCGACATCGACCTGTCGCAAAGGCCGTTTGCGGGGCGAATGAGCGACTGGCTTTCCGTGCGGTGCGGCTGGTGAGGCCCCGGTCCTCCTCCTCCTCCTGCCGCAGGGCCAGAACCCCTGACAGTATACAGCTGCGCTTAAGTCTGGCCAGTGTCATCTGCCTCCGCAATGCCCCCCAAGAAACAGGCTCAGGCCGGGGGCAGCAAAAAGGCGGAGCAGAAGAAGAAGGAGAAGATTATCGAAGTGAGTACCCACCCCTCCCCCACTCACGCCGCGATACCTCGGGGAAGCCACCTCACGGCTCCGGGCTTCCCTAGGAGCCGGCTCGCTTCTTCGGGCCACGTGTTCGTCCCTTAGGTCTGTGTGGCCCACTGCCCCTTCTCCAGCCCCCTGATGACGCTGGCTGTCTCTCATTACGATAGTGACGCTGCTGGCGCCCCCGCACCTGGGCTTTGCCTCTCCGCCCACACGCCCGTGATCACCCGCCCATGCACCCGTGTGTGAAATGACCCCCCGGGCCTGCCACAGCGTTTTGTCCTTTGCTAGTCCTCTCAGAATTAAGAACGTTTCCAGGGTTATGTCTGAAGAAATACGCTGAACGGTCTTGTGCCAGAGTTTCTGGAAGGCCGACTCGGTACGAATCTTTGTGTTCCTTATTTCTTTACCCCTCACCCAGGGGTGGTTCTTTCGAACCAAAAAATTACGACTTGGTTACTTTTTCGATCAACCTCTAAACTGTTTCAGGTTCCATAAAGAATAGGAGGACTTTACATCACAACCCAGTGTCTTGTACGCATTGCTTGACACATTCTGAAGTGGATTAAATAGAATAACGCCTTAAAATGGAATTAGGTTTCAGTGTCACTAGTTGTGTGAAGTCCCATAACCCAGTTTGTTACATATATATGTGTGTGTGTATATCTGTGTATCTCTGTGTGTATATATATGTATTCGTTTAACGCATTGAGCCTGTGGTTTAACACATTGAGTCTATAGCCCTTTAATGGCCGAGGAACGCTTTTGATGTTCTTAACTTATTCTGCACTTGTTTTCCAACAACTGTATTGAGTTTCCTTAAAAAATGAACCATATTTGACATTACATAAACATATCATACAGCCCCCAATGAGGTATTTGTTCCCTCGATTTCTGCTGTTAATCCTCCTCACAAATAGGACGTCTTATACTTTGGATATAATTAGAAAAAGACATGACCATTTTACCGCATAAGGTATAAAGTCTGCTCATTGCATTTAAGAAAATGCTTAAGAATTTTGGTATCTTTGGCCAAGTTCCAACTCTGAAGGAGAACTGGTATTCTTATTGCTAATTTGTGTTATTTAAAACTGTTATGAAGTACTGTAGCCAGACACTTAAAAACAAAATATTACCTGCGCATCTGTGTTTTCTATTACCTTATTTGAACCGTCTGGATTCCTGGCACTTAGGTAAATCTCAGGGGTTGCTGATTGAATGGCATTCAGTTCTATGAAAACCAAGGACATTTTAGGGTTGTCGTTTTCCTTGAGATTGGACCATGGTACAAAGTAAAACTCCCACTGAAATTAAATATCATGTAACAATGTATACTTTCTGCATTGTAGAACTTTCACTATATCTGATTGTTTTGTTTTTAATTAGTAGGATTAGTATTTTTGTTTTAAGGCATTATGTGTGAAAGTTATTTATAGTTTCCATCAACTTTAAAAATGATGCATATATTATGACTCTAGTCATCTTGTGACAAGATTATTTTTTAAGTAAAGAGAAAGCAATTTTAGTTTCAGTAATAAAGGTGTCTCCAAAGAAAAATGCAAAATAAGACAACTCCATTTTTTAACTAAAATATCCTAACAGAGTGGTGAAATTAAGCCTGGTTTTGTGTTTTAGTATGTGTTTTGAGGAATTTATTCACCCAGGTAACTTGCCACCTTAATTAAGACTTGAAACATTTCCGTCACCCCACTAAACTTGTTTTGTACCTCTTTCTATTCAATTCTTTCCACATGTACAGCCACTAATTTTTTTGAAAGGATAGATTAGTTTTTACCACTCTAGGAATTCATGTAAATTTTACAGTAGGTAGTGTTTTGTGTCCTTGTTTGTTTCACACCACGCAGTGTTTTTGAGATCCATCCATGTTGTTGTGTATATTTCTAGTATGTTCCTCATTGCTGAAAAGTATTCTCTTGTATGGGAATCATTATAATATGTCACCTTTTGTGTTTAGTGTCTCTCTCTACTTGGAAGAGCCAGAAGATATTATAATTGACACTTGAAGAATGAACTTAGGATTTCAAATTAGGTTAGAGGCAGTGTTTGTTAAAATATTGGCAGCCAGAATGGATTATTTTGTGGCTAATGGAGTTATCTGTAGGGACCCTTACCTTGGGGCATACACTGAGTTGGCATGAGAGTACCCAATCATCTGTATACATTAGAGCTACAGGATAGTCATCATTAGGGGATTGGGAGGTGTGTCTATTTCTTTAAGAAGGATTGTTCTTGACCACACCCTCAGGTAATTGCAGTTGCTGAATATGCTTGCATTTTGAGCTTCTTGCTTTTGCTAAATATGCTCACATTTTGCTTCCTTGTGTTTTGTTCTGTCATTCTTTTTTTTTTTTTTTAATTTTTATTTTTTATTGCATTTTAGGTTTGGGGGTACATGTGAAGAACATGCAGTATTGTTGCATAGATATACACGTGGCAGTGTGATTTGTTGCCTTCCTCCTCTTCACTTATATCTGGTATTTCTCCCCATGCTATCTCTCCCCAACTCCCCACCCCCGCTATCCCTCCCCCATTTCCCCCCAACAGACCCCAGTGTGTAGTGCTCCCCT
>CAUYQU010002893.1:0-16088 GCA_963574635.1 Cheracebus regulus
GGGAGATAGCATGGGGAGAAATGCCAGATATAGGTGAAGGGGAGGAAGGCAACAAATTACACTGCCACATGTGTACCTATGCAACAATATTGTATGTTCTTCACATGTACCCCAAAACCTAAAATGCAATAAAAAAAAAGAGGCACTCTGGCCTTTTGGGTTTTCAGTGTTTTCTTCATTGATTCTGTCTCATATTTATAGGTTTGTCTAGCTTTGATTTTTGAGGCTGCTGATCTTTGGATTAGGTTTTTATTGGGATTTTTTTGTTGATGTTGTTGTTGCTTTCTGTTTGTTTGTTTTTCTTTGAATAGTCAGGTCTCTCTTCTGTAGAGCTGCTACAATTTGTTGGGGGTTTTCTTCGGGTCCTATTTGTCTGGTTTCCTCCTACACCTGGAGATGTCACTTTAGGAGACTGGAGAACAGCAAAGATGGGTGCCTGCTCCTTCCTCTGGGATCTCTTACCTCAAGAGACACCAAACTGATGCCAGTAAGAAGGCTTCTGTATAGGATATCTGACAACCGCTGTTGGAAGGTCTCACCTAGATGGGTGGCATGGGAAGCAGAGCCCATTCAATGAAGCACTTTGGCTGTACTTTGGTGGAAGGTGTGTGCAGCGCTAGGGGGAAAGACACTTGTTTGGGCTGCCTGGATACCTCAGAGCTAGAAAGAAGAAATAATAAGTCTGCTAGTCCACAAAAACTACAGCCACCCCTCCCCATAGAGGCTTAGACCCAAGATGAGCAGAATTCTGTCCCTCAGTCCCTGACTAGAGTTGGAGTTTCTGCAAGAAGGCCCTGCAGCTGCACTGTGGGGGCTGTTCCTCACCCAAGAAGCTCAGATGGCTCATACAGCAGGCAGCTGCAGCAGTCGTGATAGCTATCCCTTCTTCTGGAAACTTCACCAGCTTAGGTCTATTCTAGCTGAGTGAGAATCTGCACAGTTCCATGGTTGAAACCCAGGGCCCTGGTGGCGTAGGCTCATGAGTGGGTTCTTCTGATCCATGGGTTGCACAGCTCTGTAGAAAAAGCATAGCTTCCCTGGCTGGGTAGCACTCTCACTCACCGCCTCCCTTGGCTGGAGCCTGGGGCTCCCCTGCCCTGTATGACTCTTCAGGTGGGCTGCTGCACCACACTGCTCTTCCTTCCTCTCCATGGGTCACACTGGCCTCCTCATCAGTCCTAGTAACAGAAGCTGGATACCTTGGTTGCCGGTGCAGGATTTGCACACCATTTTGGATCTTTTCCATGGGATCCCCTGATCACCACTGCTTCTAGTCAGCCATCTTGTCCCTACCCCATGGGTGGAATTTTCATGAATGATTTGGCACCATCCCCCTGTGGTACTGTTAAGTGAGTGAGCTCTTATGATATCTGGTTATTTAAAAGTGTCTGGCACCTTCTCCATCTCTTTCTTTCTTCTGCTTTGGCCATGTAAGACATGCCTGCTTCTTCTTCATCTCTGCCATGATTGTAAGTTGTCTGAGGCTTTTCCAGAAGAAGCTGCTATGCCTTCTGTGCAGTGTGTAGAACTATGAGTCTCAGGTATTTCTTTATAGCAATAGCAAGAATGGGCTGATACACTTGGGGAGCCCATTTTGTCTGTTGTCCAGGGGCATATTTTAACAACTTATAAATTCTGATTATCAACAGAGAAAAGATAGAAACCATTTCCATTGCTACATTTGATAATAACAAAGTCAAAGTAATTTATATGCATTAGTCACTTAAGCCCTAAATTTGATACAAAAATATGTTGGTAACTGATTTAATTGGAAGACTTGTGTGGAAAAAAAACATAAAATGGGTAATAGACAAGTAGAAATCTGCTAATTACAGAGAAGGAAATAAAAATATTTTACCATAAAATATGTTATTTTTTTTTTACATATTTTAAGATAGTTATTCAGATTGACTGGAAATACAATAATAGCTAAAAACCTGTCTTTTGTGGGATAGATTTGCATCTGTAGTACAAATCCAATTGATGTAGCCAGGTCTTCTTTTGGCTGAATTTAGGAATATGAACTGAGGGTCTGAAACTTTTAAAGGCCTGAAAAAACATTGCCCAGCTTTCGTCTCTAAGGACTGCCACCGGAGATGTTTCTTGATATGAAAAGACTACCTTTTCTAGCCAGGTCTCATCTTTCTCCCCTTCCCATAATCTGTTTTGTCACCACAACCTGTTTTGCCATATGTAAACTTTCATCTTTCTGCAACTTCAAGATTGTATAAACTTCTGCATCCTCTTTGAGGGTTGTGGTAATCATTCTGTGATTGCTCTCCACCTTGTGCTAATAACTTTATGTGCCTTTCCTTTTATTAATCTGCCTTTTGTCAGTTGATTTTTCAGTGAACCATTAGATGGTTAAGGGGAGGTTTACCTGTGGTCCCGACAATATATAGTGTGTAAGACAGCTCTTATATTGCTCAAAGAGCTTTGGGATGCAAATTCTCTCCTGTCCAAGGATGGATAGATAAACAAAGGTGGATACCTGTTATTCACAAACAATTTAACTGTTTTAATAGTGTAATTATTTATTTGGGCCCAATTCAAACACACTACACTACATTACAGTACACTACACTACACTACTACACCACACTACGATGTAATGACAGATAATATAATACAATAAAGATCAAAGGCAGATTTGTCCTCCAGACTTAAAACAATTAGAGCTATGTGCATTAAACATCAGAAGTTCAATCAGTACCTTTCAATGGGTGCTTTTCATAAGACTTTGATATCAGATGAATGCTAGGATGTCTTGCATTTCATAACTGGGCAAAATTAGTTAAGAAGACCAATTACTAAAGGGCTTAAATTGTCATGGTAATATAATGATATGTGATTGAATAAATCTCAGGAGACATTCTTTAAGCCTTGCAAGTGAAATTTTTAATTAAAGGTTATAGGCCTCCTGAATTTAAGATTCTGTTTAGGCTTGGATTGGGTAAGGATTCATATAAAACTAGCAATAAGATTTAGATTGTTAATTATTTAAAATTTAAACAAAAACATGACAAATTAATATTTGACTAAAACTTTTGTGCATTGCTAAGATTATGATTTGTTTTTTCGTATGGTACATTCAAAAGCTTTTTTCTCTAATGCAAATAATGTGCAGACGTTAAAAAATAGCAATTCTGTTATTCTATCATAATTCTGATAATTACTTTTTTATTTTACTATGGACTTACTGGATATTTAGACTACTGAAACTTGCAATCCAAGAGGTAGAAACAATTAGAAAGTTGTAACAACACTATTCTGTGATAACACAGGAGGGAGATTGCAAGGGCAAATCCAAATAAAAAATAAAGGCTTAATCTTTCTTCTGAAAATAAGGAAAAATACTTTCACCCCTCCCTGTTCTTAGAGCATTTTCTATAGAAAATCTGTAATTTTAAGCTTTTTATCTGTTTGAAATATATGTAAATTTTTTTCAATAGCTAAATAAGCCTATTACCAGCTTTAAGACAGTCAACTGTCTTTCTCAAAGGCCTAGGAACCATCTATTTGATATGGAAGCATTAAGGAAGAGAATGTCCTTATCTCCAAGTTTCTGTGGGAGAGTAAGAGCATAACTTCAGCTGGCACCTCATTCCACATTGCAAAACTACTAACTTGTCGTAAAAGATGGGAAGTTTATTTTCCTTTAGATAAAGCCAAAGCACTAACATAGATGGGCACTCCAACAACTAAATGAGTTTAGACACAACTATGTGTGACAAATGGTACTGTCAAGTTCTCTTTATGAAAGAATAGTGATTGTTTATCTTGAGAATATGTACATCATCGTATATTAGCCAGAGTTCTTGTCAGAAACAGAATCAATATATAAAAAGACTTATTCTAAGGAATTGGCTCATATGATATATGAGGTAGCAAGTCCCAAGACCTGTATTAGGCAAGTTGAAGACCCAGGAGAGATGGTGTTGTAGTTATAGTCTAAGACTGAAGGCTGGAGAACCAGAATAATTGATGATCTAGTTTCAGTCTGAACGCTGGCAGGATCAAGACCCAGGAAGAGCTGATGTTTTAGTTCCAGTCAAAAGGCAGGAGAAGCAAACAAACAAACCAAAATTATGCCCCAGCTTAAAGGCAGTGAGACAGGAGGAACTTCCTCTTACTTGTGTGAGGGTCAGCCTTTATATTCTGGTTTGTATATTAAAGTCTTACTGGTTCTTTATATTAAAGGCTTACTGGTTTGATGGGATCTACACACATTAGAGAGGGCAACCTGATTGATTAAATCTACTAATTTACATGTTAATCTCATCCATAAACTCCCTTATAGACACAGCTAAAATAATGTTTTGCCAAGTGTCTGGGCACCTTTTGGCTTAGTCAAATTGATACATTAAGTTACTTATCACAAGTAGGTTGTTTAAATAAAAAATGAAGTTTTTATTCCTATCTCTGCCTTTTCTTAGGGGATTGCCTATTATTGTTTAATGGTTAAGTAACAATAAAATTATGTTCTTTCTTTGTTACCTTTATGGAGAGTTTTCTGGTTTAGAAGAAGACTTTGGTTTAATTATAGTATCCCAACAACATATATATGAGATTTTTTCTGACCTTAATTTACTCTATTGGTCTATAATAGTGTTTTGGCTTAATTGCTGTAGTTTTCATTATGCTTTATTATATCTGCTAGAGCAAGTACTCTTAAGTTGTCCTTCAAGAGTTCTCTGGCTTTTGATTTATTTTTGCATATGTTTACATATATTTTACTGTATCTGGAAACTTTAATTTGCATATATTTATGTATGGTCTTCATTTTTCACCATTCACAAAAATAAAAACAAGAATATCTATAGGTAATTTTATTGAGACAATATCTCTTTAAATAAATTTGGGGAAAATTGACCTATTTTACATAATGCTTCCACTAATCCACGAACAAGTCATAATCTTTCTACATTACTATTTTAAATGTATTTTGATTTTTTTTTTACTTTATAAACAAAAGCTTTTTAACATAATTTACCTTTTCTATCCTATTGCAGTCATACACCACATAATCATGTTTTGCTCTACAGCAAACCACGTATAGAGCTGTGATCTCATAAGACCATAATGAAACTAAAAAATTCTGATTGCCTACTGCCATTGTAGCCATATTAATTTCAAGCACAATATATTACTCACATGTTAATAGTGATGCTGGTATAAACAAACCTGCTGTCTTGCCAGCAGTAAAAAGTATAGCATGTACAATTATATACTGTGCCTAATACTTGATAATAAATGACTATGTTACTGGTTCATGTATTTTTATCTTTTGTATTATTATTTCGTTGATCCTCAAAGCTACATAATAACACACAATATATTTAATCGTTCGAACAATGAAGAATATGTTTTTTTTGTTTTCAGTTTGGGGCTTGTGAAATAACAAAAAGATATACTGTTTCTGCCCTGAGTAGTTGGCATAGAGCTCCTAAAACTTTGTAGTTTCCTGAGCTACCTTGCTAGAATCTTCTGTTTTAATGTTTCATCTCTGCCGCAGTTACTGAGCTCCCAATATTCTTGTAAATAGAGGTGCTCAGAGAATGTTTTGTTCTAATATGTGCTCCTTCACTCTGATTCCTGATACAAAACTTCTAAATCTTTTGGCATTTTCTGGGTGATTGGAACATCATCTCTTGTCATGATGAGGCAACTCTTGCTGGTCTCCTGAAAAGCCTCAGGTTGGGTGCTTGTTGACAGAGAAACATGTGATTAAGGAGTTGAAAATTTTAGCCCCAACCCCTGACCTCCAGAGAGAAAAAATGGGCAAAACGTTGAGTTTATAATCAATGGACAGTGATGTAATGAAGCCTCCATAAAAACCCAAAAGGGATAGGGTCCAAATGGCCTTCCAAAAAGATGAACATGTGGAGGTTCCTTTAGGGTAGCAGAGCAGGCATGGAAGCTCTGTGTCATTTCCCATATGTCTGTCCTATGTGTCTCTTCACCTTGCAGTTTTTATGTATCCCTTATGTATTTCTTACTAATAAACTGATAAATATAAGGAAAGTATTTCCATGAGCTCTGGTGAGCCATGCTAGCAAATTAATCAAATCCAAGGAGAGAGAGTTGTGAAAACTTTGATTTATAATCAGTCATTAAGAAGGATGGGTTACCACCTGTGTTTGCAAATGGTATCTGAAATGGGTGGGCAGTCTTGTGAAACTGAGCTCTTTAACTGTGGGATCTGATGCTCTCTCCAGGTAAATAGTGTCAGAATTGAATTTGAGGACATCCAGTTGGTATCCACTTGAAAATCTTCTGGAGAATTGCTTGGGTTGTTGGGGGATGGGGTAGCAGAGGAAACCCACATATATGGTGTCAAAAGCATTGGGTGTCTATGTGAGAGTAGAGAATAGGAAAGAAACTACCTTTTTTATTTTAATCTTTAAGAAGGCTATTAGGACTAGTGATGCTATTAATATTATTGTACATGTCTTTTGTAAATATATAGACATGTTTTTGGGGAAATATGTACCTAAGAGTGCAACCACTGGGTAATATATTACAGCCATATTAGAAACCACCAAATATTTTGTCCAAATATGTTGTGCCAAATTACATAACAGTAGCATTGTATAAAAATACCATATGCTTCACCTACTTTATAATACTATACTATTTCTTAATCACTACATCAGCTGCATTATTATCAATGTGAAAATTAAAACAATATTTTTATAAAAATTGAATATCTCTATTGACATTAGTAGATCAGGAGACAAGCTCTTAGACATCATGGATTGGAGAAATACTACTGTAAATTGACAACTACAACAAAATTGCTGTATGAATCAAGGCAATCACGATTAAAGATTGAATTCTATTTGAAGAATTTTGCAAGTAAGTTATAAGTCATAGATACCTTTTTCAATTTTTTATTGTTTTTAGAGGCGAGGGCTTGCTCTATCACCCAGGCTAGAGTGCAGTGGTATAATCATAGCTCATTGCAGCATCAAACATCTCAGCTCAAGGGGTCCTCTCCTCTCATACTCCCAAGTAGCTGGAACTTCATGCATGGCCCACTATGCCCAGACTGATGTATATTTGGATACAGCAAATTTTATATGGAGTTTGAATAACAGATGTCATTATCAATGTTATTTTAATATTGAGATATTTAAATTATGTAGAGACATGCCCTCATTCTTAATAATGTCTATTTATGTTTTCAACAATGGGGCCACTTCATGTAATAGCTTACAAATGGATCATAAGCAAAATATATTTTATGGTGAACTTGTGATTCTCCTATACATAAGGGCTATTTTAAAAGGTTTTTTTTTATAAGAAAGTGTAATATGGAAAGATATCTTCATAACTCTGAGAGAGTTTTAGTTTTTGGCAAATAAATACTAAAAACTGTTTTCCACTTGAAATATTTATATATCTGTTTAACAAAAGGTTTTCAAGTAATTAGGGTAATTCAAATTAAACCCAAAGTAAGATATCACCACACAAACATTAGACATAGTGAAAGTCCTATACAAAAACAACAACAACAAAAAATCACAGATTATTGTGTCTTAGAAAATAACTGCGACAAGATTTTCCATGGCACATACTTTTTCTGCAGCCTGCTGTATTTCTGTCATTGACAACTGGATGAATATGTTTCCTGTCCTTGAATCTGTGTAGGAATCAGACTATTGCAGAAAGCATATTATGTGATCTCCAAGCTTAGTTCATAAAAGGGTAAAATGTTTTCTCTCTTGTCATCATGGGAGACTCCCTTTTAAGACCCAAGCACCATGTCTTGAGAAAATCCACAGCACTTCCAGCATCCTTATATATGTATTCTGTCTGATAGTCCCACGTGTGAGCCCAGCAGAAATTCAGCATCAACTCCAAGGTATTTGTTCTGTCTGATAGTCTCAGGTGTGAGTCCATCAGAAATTCAGCATAAACTCCCAAGTATTTGGGTGAGTTAGCCTTCAAAATGACTTCTCAATCACAGCCTGACTGTAATTGCATGGGATAACTCCCATGACAAATGCCTAGCCAAGACCTATCAACCTCAAGAACTGTCTTACAGAATAATAAAATACTTTTTGTTTTACCTACCATGTTTTGGGAAGATTTGTTGTCTACAAGTGATAATCAGAACAAGTGTTTAGAAAATGTAGAAGAAAAGTTATAAATTACCAATAAAAATGCAAAGTAATCTCATGACTATGGAAAATAGTTTAGCGTCATAAAATATTTTTTAAGGTACCAACATCTAGGATTCAGTATTCTATTCCATGAAATATATGCTAAAAAAAAATTGTGCACATGCCTATTATATGTGCTAGCATTTTCAAACAAGCATTATTAATTCTACCTAAAAATGGAAACAACCTAAGTTCAAATCAACAATAGAATGTATACACAATTTGTAGAATAATATAATGAAATTCTGTGAGGACAAATGGGTTAATTGCAACAATGGATGAACTTTTCAAACATAATATTAGCTAAAGAAAGTAGGTTCAAGAGCCATGCAGCATAATTTTATTCATATGAATTTGAAAAGTAGCAAAGATAATTTATGTAATTTAGGGGTGAATACATAAGTGATTTTAGTAACTAAAGCAACTGTTGTTTTATTATGCAATAGCACTAAATAAAAAAACCTAATTTATTATTAAGTGAAAGAAACAAAATCAATCACATGCTTACAAAGAAAATAATTGCCATATTTTTAGTCTCGAAACTACATGCTTTCTTCATTGTAATAGAGTTTAATTAAAACCAGGTATAATTTGTATATATACATTACCATATCCTGAATAGTAATGATACTAAGATATCATTTAAAATACTTTACCCTCTGTCTTAAATGTACTATGCCCATGGCAAAGACTTCTTGAGATTCTCTAAATATTTCTTTTTTCATTTTCCTGATGAATAAGAAATTACCTTAAAATTATGCAACTTGAAGCAACAAATAATATTGTGCCAGTTTCTGTGGGTCAGAGAGGCAGGTGGTCTTACCTTAATAGTCTGTCTCTGAGCCTCTCATAAGGCTTCAATTAAGGTGTTGGCCTGTTACAGATGTCTTCACAAGGCTCAATTACTTGCCACTCAGACAAGTAAGCAGTCCCAGAAGATGCATTTTGGTTCATCAGAGAAATAAGTAAAAGAACAAGAGAGAGAAGCATCCAGACAGAGTTACCATCTTTTATAATCTAATCTCTCAAGTGTTATCCTATCACTTTTGTCATATTCTATTTATTAGAAGTAGAGTCATTAGTTCCATACAAGACAAATTTTGTCTCTACTCTCAGGATGCATATGAACCAGTAGTAATTGCAGGTGGGTATTGTAATTTTTGACTCAGTGGCAATAGAGAAGTTTAGTTTTCTTACATTTAGTGAAATATTTAACCATTCTACGGAACAACAAAAGAAGTTAGAACAAAAAACAAGTATTATAAAGATAATAACTGTTATGTATTTTTTACTATATTAAAATTTTTCCTATCTAAATTTTTATAAGCTTTTTAAGAGCTAAACACACACACACACACACACACACACACACGTGAACTAACGGTTATGTTTGTTTGTTTCATAGTGGTTCTGGTGGTTTCGTTTTGCTTATTGTTGTGGTTGTTTTGTTTTATTTTTACTTAAAATGGCTGTTTCTTCTGTCTCTATGTTAAATAATACAAAGAAACAAAATTTCCTGTTCTTGTGTTAAAATAATCATATCTGGGACTAAAAATGTACATATGTTACTATGTTATATAATACCAAAACTGAGCAATTAAAATTTGGCTAACTGTAATAGAACATACTTGCTCCTGGAAAATGTCTGTGAGTTAATTAAATGTCTTTCATATAGAAATTACAGGCTGCCCATAAAGGGTCACTAGCCTCACTGTGCTTACCAATATAAAGTTATTATGTAATAAACATCTCAAACTCTAAATTTCTATGCATCTTTCCCCAGTCTCAGCATTTTGACATCCACTAAGTACATGCTCACATTTGTTATCTAATAAACTTTATTACTACAAATGTTATCTAGTAAACTTTGCTTTGCTCCATCAACAGATTTTTTGGTGGTCTTCTGAAAGGTTGATGGTCTTGTTACTTTCCATATATTATTGTCCCTAAAACAAGCAATCAAATACGGTAATAATCAATTAGCTAAGTCATTATAAGTGGACATTTCCTATTATGACACACATACATACACATTCACAGGCACATACACACATAATCAAAGTTGCCTGCTGTTTATAAAACATAGTTTTTGCTTCAATTTGCTCAGATAGGAAGGACAATTTGGAGAATCTGTAATCATAGATATTATTATCATTCCATTTACTTCAGATTGTGTGATTATTTCCCTACACATAAAATGATAATTTTATGGGTTGTAACAAATATTAAATATTAGATTGAAGAGACTAAGATCCAGTTTAATATAATGAGACAAGACAAGCTTTTCTGGCAAAATCATTAAAATTACACTGGAAAATGCAGGGTTTTTTCTTTATCATCTAGTTCGATATTGAAAATCTCAAGTACTTTTGATCTTCTTTTGGGTTTAATGATACCTAAACAGTTTGAGGCTATGCCTACTAATACACATTGAGCTAGAGACAGATGTAAAAATGATATCTCTTGATTAGTGACTGTGATAATTCACAATAACATGGATATACATAAACCTGTTTTTCATACATCTTAGTATCTTTCAACTTATTTCCTTTTTCCTACTCTCCAAGAATAAATGACAAATCAAAACAAAATTTTTAAAAATGTGTTTTTGAACAAAATATCTTTTGTATTAAATATCCTCTGAAAGAGTTGACCATTAAACATGTTGCCAGTTTCCTATTAGTGTCAAAAGTAGAATAGTATTAGTGGTAGCCAGCTAGACAAAAATGAGAACACAGTCCACAAAACATACAGATAGAAGAAACAGAGAATTACTACAATTAATGGAATAAGAAATACGTAGGAACTCGGGGTCTGAGAACAGTCTCTTCAACACAACAGGCAGTAGTTCTGTTTGTACCTGAGTATCCCTTTATCAAGTAATGTTCTAAACTGAATAATTGGAGATTAGTAAAAATGCCCTAGGAATTTATAGGTCTTTTATTCTCTTTTTGAATATCTTAATAACTCCTTTCTAATTCATAATGTAACTAAGAGGTCTGAGTCTGTTCCAGAATGTTTCAATGACACTAATTATTTCTGAAATTTCCAAGTGAGAAATTTCAAACAAAACTTCTAGGTGGTGCTCATTAAACCTGTTTTTAACCAGATTCTTTAGCATCCTCAACAGATCAAGATACATAGCATGCTGGTTCGAGAACCACAGTGCACAACAGGTGAGCCTCATAGAGTTTATCATTTCATATGCCTGTTCTCTTTATTTTCAGAGAACAAAAATAAATTAACATATATACAACATAGAAAAATGAACAAAATAATAGACCTTTAAAACAAACTTCAAAGATCTTGCAATATACAAACAATAACATCTTTTCTACTTGAAAGCCTATTATGCTGAACAGATAGGGAGTTTTGAGATTGAAAAGCTTCTGTAAATTCTCATCAAAGATGATCTGCATTTATCTTACAAATGTGTAGCATAATTGTTTATTTGAAAAGACGTTTGTCAATGAATAATGTTCCCAAACATCAACCTGTACTTGAAATTCAGTTGAGAGAATTATTTTTAAACTCTAGCTTCTTTATGAAGTTAAATATGTTCATAAGTATTTTTAATTCTGTCTTCATTCTTGAAGGATTAAAAGCATATATGTTAAAATATGATTTTTTAACCACTTTAATTGGCTTCCAACATGCTGTAGGTACAGTTTATCATTATTAAACATGTTTGATTTGGAGAAGTCCCATATTGTATCAAAAGGTTCTAGATTTGAGCAGAGAATATTATTATACTTAAGATTTTCTTCACATTGTTATTATAGATATATAAAATATGTTAAAGAATATTCTACAAGACACAATTATTACTTCAGTGATAGCTCTCTTCAGTTATGATATATCTCTTTTTTATGAGTGACTTAAATTCTTTAATGCTTTAGTATATATTTTGCTATTCATTTTTGAATAATTCCTAAATATGATATATTTTTTATAAATATTGTTTGTATTTCTTTCCAAAACACTGATATTTTCACCTTTTGAGAAATAAATATTGGTGTTTAAATCAATTTTAATATGTCATATCATGATAGTTCAATTAGTTGTCTGTGCCAAATTTTAAAATTCTAAATACGAATCATACTAGGTAGAAGAAATTTAAAAAAATTTAAAAAACAGATGTTTTTATTTTCTTCAGTTCTCAACGTAATGTTTATGGAGGCAAACTGTGAGAAGTAGAATATAAGACTGTGTAATACCTATCTAGTGATCTATTCATTAATTGATGAATTAATCTCTATCATCTATGCATCTATCTAACCATCTACAGAGAATTTACTAGGCAATTTTTTGTTTATAACCTGATTTGAGATTTTCTTATTTAAAAAGGTACTTGGGTAAATGAAAGTGAATTATCATATAAAATATTATTTAATGCATACTGAAACTATTATACTATTAGAGTCTGTGATAGGTAAGATCATATAACAATATGACAAGTAAAAACTGTACTCTGCATCATATTTAATGTGACATATTCATTGTGGATCTTTGAAATAAGATAATTGCAACAGGGTCTAATATGCACTATGAGAATACATGATGTCAAAATCCTATGCTTTTCAATCTTTATTATCACATCACATATAGATAATTTTAAGGGCATTTTATATAGCATATGGTACAAAATGGTTTTTAAAAGCATTTTGGAAACATAGTCAGGTTTTCTTTTCTTTTCTTCAGAGATAGGATCTTACTGTGATGCCCAGACTGGCCTTAAACTCCTGAGCTCAAGCAATCTTTCTGCATTTATCCTCACAGAGTAGCTGGGACTACAGGTGCATGCCACTTTAAAATAACTTTCCACTTCTCACACTCAACAGTGATTCAAAGTAAGCCATTTGAGTTTACATATGCCTTATTAAATAATGCATCATTTCTCATAACACAGTACATACCTAACATCTATTGAGTTTACTATGTGTTAGACACTAGCCTACAGTGATTTATGAATATTTATGTCTTATGGAAACTCTGAAGAATAGACACTATTTTTAGTGGAAATAGACACTATTTCCCTGTCTAGTTTATAGACAGGGAAACACCAAAAGTTTTGAAATCAGACAGCTCAAGGGCAAATATGTTGTTCTTAACAAAAACATACTCATAGCTTTTTAAGTTTAAAATCTTAGAATTATTTTAAATGTAAGGCTAATAGACAAACTAAATCCAAAACAACTCAGTAATAGTTTGAAATCCAGATATGTGGCTCCCAAAACAGCTGTACTAAATCAAAATATTTGAAGCAACTAAGGACCATTATTTTAAATTAAGCTCCCATGGATTCTTGATGTATTCTAAAATTTAAACATTGCATTGATCTATTATGTAAGATGTATTTCATTATGTTACCCAAATCTACCATAAACTAATTCACTTCCATGAATACATGACTCCAGTCCCTATTTTTTATCTGTATGCTTTTAGTGGCACTTTTTTTTCCACATGTGAAATTTCCTTCTCATAACTATTTAAAATTTACTTTGGTGACACTGTGAGTTGCATTGCTAAGTGAAAAAAATCACGATTTTGTCTTTATAATAATATACTGCTCTTTATCCTCATAGTCTATGATGTGTAACATGGAAAAGCAAAACCAAATGACTATTTTAGGCTACAGAAAATACATATCTAAAATAAAATAACTTCAATGATAAGTACTCTACAAAATTAGTTTAATAACATTGTAATTACAATGATTTAACTATATTCCATATACATCAAATTGAATGCTCAGGATCTCTTCTTCCAATGCATGTGTAGAAAATCATGCACATATCTTGCTAAAATACAAGTATTTCTCATAATGTTTAGAGTTTAATGTTCAAAATAAAATTAGAAATATTTAAGGTTAGAAAAATTTTATGTACAATTCACCATTGAACAACACAAACTTGAAATACGCAGAACCACTTATATACAGATTTTCTTCAACAAATATATTGAATAATGTTTTTGAGATTTGCAACACTTTGAAAAACTCATAGACAAATCATATAGCCAAAAAGACATCAAAAAAGTTAAACATATGAATGCATATAATATATGCAGATACCAATCTATTTTATCATTTACTAATATAAAATAAAAATATGTATAAATCTATTATAAAAAGTTAAAGCATATCAAAACTTATGCACACAAATACAGACTACACATGTCATGCTTTGCAGTTGAGAGAAATGTAAACAAATGTAAAGATGCAGTATTAAATCGTAACTGCATAAAATTTGCTATAGTTCACACCAGACTATTGTAAGAATTTCTGTAGCCACCACCTGTTGCTATTGTGTTGAAATCAAGTGTTGTATCTACCATTTAAAACACTGTGTGACACTATTTATCTCCACATGAGCTGTTCATCTCTCCAGTAAATTGTCTATAGCAGTAAAATGTGATCTGTTGCAGTTCTCTCATATTTCTTTTCCTGTTTAATGCAATACCATAAGCCTTAAATAACACCATGGGACCCATATGAAGTGCAATTAATGATGCTGGAAGTCTCCCAAAAAGCAGAGAAGTCATGACATTACAACACAAAGTTGAATTGCTTTATTTGTACAATACATTGAGATCTGCAGCTCCAGTCTGCCACCATTTTAAGGTAAAAGAATCCAGTGTAAAGACCATTATTATTATTTACAAAAGGACATTCATGAAGTGAATGTGCAGACATGAAAACATTGCACATTTTGTAAAATGCCTTTTTATCTTGCACTGAAAATGCAGTTTTTAAATGGATACAAAATTGATGTAAGTAAGGTATGCTTACAAACTAATATGAATTGAGAAAAAGTAAAGTCATCATATGACAACTCAAAGCAAAAGAACGGTGACCAATCTAAAGTTGGAGAATTTAATGCCAGCAAAGGATGGTTTGATACTTTTAGAATGAGGTTTGGCTTTTTAAAAAATAGCAAGATAACAAGAGAAGCAGCTGCTTCTAATCAAGAGGCAGCAGAGATGTTCACAGATGGAAATAAGAAAATAATTAAAAGAAAGAATATTTGTCTGAATAGATTTCTAATGCAGATAAGAATACTCTATTTTGGGGGGAAAAAGCCACAAAGGACGTTTTCAGTAAGAAAGAGAGATCAACATGAGGAATTAAGGCAGGAAGGAGTAGGTGAACTCTACTGTTTTAAACAAGTGCAATTGGGTTTATGATCAGAGCTACCCTTATCTATAAAGCTGATAATTCTGAAGCCTTCAAAGGAAAACATAAATGCCAGCAGCCAGTCTTTAAATTGTACAACAAGAGGGCCTGGACAATGAGGACTGACTGACTGACTGACTTATTTATTTATTTATTTTGGTTTACTTCCATATATGTTTTGTCACTGAAGTCAGGAAGTATTTTGCCAGTAAGAGACTTTCTTTTAAAGTTCTTTTGATAGTGGACAAGTCCCTGGCCCTCCGGAAACTCATAAGCTTAACCTGGAAGGTATCAAAGTGGTCTGCTTGCCCCCAAAAACAATGTCTCTAATTCTACCTCCAGATCAGTGGCCTAAGAATCTTTGAGTCCCATTACACACATATTCTATGGAAATGACTGTCAATGCTTTGGAAGAAAAACCAAATAGAACATAATAAAAATCTGGAAGGTTTACATCATTTAAGAGGTCATCATTCTTACAGAAAAAGCTGTGAAAGTCATCAAGCCTGAAGCAAAGATTTCTGCTGTAGAAACTCTGTCCAGATGTTGTGCATGACTTCACAAGGTTTATGAAAGAGCTGATTAAGAAAAACATGAAAAATACAGGAGCACCCAGATACATAAGGCAAGTTCTTAATGACTTACAAAGAGACTTAGACTCCCACACAATAATAGTGGGAGACTTTAACATTACACTGTCAATATTAGACAGATCAACGAGATAGAAAATTAACAAGGATATCCAG
>CAUYQU010002897.1:0-34625 GCA_963574635.1 Cheracebus regulus
CCCATGTGGCTCCTCTGCCGGGAATCTCCCAGTCTGTGGGCAACAAAAATTTGTCGGAAAGTGCGGCGTCCACTCGTTCTCTGCGCTTTCACTGGGAGCTACATTCCTGAGCTGTTGCTAATCGGCCATCTTGGATCTCTCCCCTGGAAAATTCTTTAACAATGACTCCTGATATTAGATGATAAGCCTGTTCCCCCTAACATTGAACCTGAGGTATCTGACCAGCTCATTGCCCTTTCTTTGGGCTACTCTAGCTCTGTATGGGTGATTAAAGCTACTCTTCTGGCTGTATTATATGCATCTTGAGTGGATTAGCAGATGCATTGCTCCTACCTGGACCTTTGTCTTTTTGTTTTTTTTGGAGATGGAGTCTGCTCTGTCACCCAGGTTAGAATGCAGGGGTGCCATCTCGGCTCACTGCAACCTCTGCCTCCCGAGTTCAAGCAGTTCTCTTGCCTCAGCCTCCCAAATAGCTGGGACTACAGGCACATGCTGCTAGGCCTGGCTAATTTTTTGTATTTTAATAGAGAGAGGGTTTCACCACGTTGCCCAGGCTGGTCTCGATCTCCTGAACTCAGGCAATCCACCCGCCTAGCCTCCCAAAGTGCTAGGATTACAGGCTTGAGCCACCATGCTCAACCTTTATCTTTTATCCTTCAGAGTGATATGTCTAATTGCCTAATACTAGATAATTAGCTTAATATAGTGCTACCCCACAGGTAGTTCAGATTCAACATTTATAAAACAAAATATATTGTGTTCCTCCTGCTTCACCCCCACATTTTCACCAATTTCATTTTCCTTTTATTGTTCCTATTCAATTTATGGTCTCATCATCCACCCAGAAACCTGAGAGGCATTCTAGACTTCTTAGTCTCTTTTACTGCGTGTATTTTATCATTTACAAAGCTCTCCTTATTTTACTTTGTAAATATTTCTCATCTATCCCATCTGTACCATTTCTACCATACTATCTTGAAACCCTTATCATTTTCTGCCCCTTTCAGTGGTCCCCTCTTAAATGATACCTCTTTACTTAATCTTGACACCCCCCATTCTCCATATTGCTTTCAAAGTGCTCTAAACTGCAGATATGACTGTTGTCATTCCTATGCATAAATATTATCTTCATTTCCTTCAAGATCAAGTCCAAGGTCCTTAGCATGGCTTGTTAGGTTCATTGTGATCCTCTGACCTCTGCTTATCTACTGGCATTCCCAGGCTTATGCTCTCAGCTGCAACAATGGTAGTTACTTCCGCACAGACTATGCTAATGAACCCTGCTTGTGCTTGGAATACTGTCTTTCTGTTGTTCACTAGGCAGAACTGGCTCAAGAGCCACTTTCTTTAGGACATCTTTCCTGTAATCATTTTACCCTTCCTACACTGCCTCCCAAAACTGAAATACTTGCCTTTCCTCTGTGCTTCCATCATTGTCACCTCTGGATACTTCTATCCTAACACATTGCTGTAGTTCATTTTGTGTTGCTGTAACAGAATACTTGAGGCTGGGTAATTTATTTATTTATTTATTTATTTTAGACAGAGTCTTACTCTGTCACCCAGGCTGTAGTACAAATGGCATGATTTCTACTCATCACCACCTCCACCTCCTGTGTCAAGTGATTCTCCTGTCTCAGCCTCCAGAGTAGCTGGGATTATAGGCACATGCCACCACACCTGGCTAATTTTTTTGTATTTTTAGTAGAGACAGGATTTCACCATGTTGTCCAGATTGGTCTTGAACTCCTGACCTCATGATCCACAAGGCTGGGTAATTTATAAAGAAAAGAGAAACCTCTTTATTTGATTTGGCTCATTGTTCTGAAGGCTGGGAAGTTCAAGGACATGGCACTGGATTCTGACAAGGATTGTCTTGCTGCATTGCAACATGATGGAAGGTCAAAGGGGAAGGAGACACATGAAAAGTGGCCAAACATGAAGGGTGTCCTTACTTTATAACAAGCTGCTTGCTCTTGTGGAAAGTAATCCATTCCCGAGAGAACTAATCCTGTCTCATGAGAGTAAGAACCCACTCAATACCACATGAATGGTACCAAACCACCCACAAAGGCAGAGCTCCCTTGACCCAAATGCCTCTCATTAAGCTCCACCTCTTAAAGGTTCTATTTCCCAACATTGTTACTGTATTAATATTTCCCAACATTGTTACTGTATTAATCCATTCTCACATTGCTAATAAAGACATATTTAACACTGGATAATTTATAAAGGAAAGAGTTTAATTGACTCATAGTTCAGCATGGCTGGGAGGCCTCAAGAACCTTATAATCATGGTGGAAGGGAAAGCAAACATGTCCTCCTTCACGTGCTATCAGGAGAGAGAAGAATGAGACCTGAGCAAAGGGGGAAGCCCCTTATAAAACCATCAGATCTTGTGAGAACTTACTGACTTACTATCATGAGAATAGCACGGGGGAAACTGCCCCCATGATTCAGTTACCTATAACTGGTTCCCTCCCACCACGTGTGGAGATGATGGGAACTACAATTCAAGATGAGATTTGGGTGGGGACACGGCCAACCCATATCAGTTACACTGACAGTTAAATTTCCACATAAATTTTGGTGGGAACAAACCACTTTGAAACAATAGCACACATTTTTATACCATAATTATCTCTTTCAGATATCATTCTCTATACTCCTCTAGTCCATAAGGAAGTCTGCAACTCCCTAAGACATGTTCAGGCTTCAGCTCATTTACAGAGGCAAGAATCGTAGTTGTCATTAAAATTACTTACTGATACAGAAACATTAACAAAGTAAGAAGAGAATAAGAAAAATGTGATTTCGTTCTATGAAAATAATGTTAAGTTCAGTCATTTTATATAGTTTCTTTCTCATTTGTACTTAAGCATCATTGACTCCCCTTAGTATACCAGACACATTAATGTAGCTTGGCTCTTAGCAATTTTTATTCATTTCATTATATGTCAGCTTATAGTTTATAAAGTTTTTTTGGATTATAATATAGCGCAGTTCATAGAACATAGTAACACCTCAAAATATTTGTTAATTTAATGAATACAAAGCTTTGTCCATGCAAACTCAGCCTTTGTGCTTGATTGCTCATGTTACTATGGTCATCTGCTCACACCTTAAAAAGTAGGCTGAGGCCGGGCATGGTGGCTCATGACTGTAATCTCAGCATTTTGGGAGGTCAAGGTGGTTGGATCACTTGAGATCAGGAGTTCAAGACCAGTCTGGCCAACGTGGCAAAACTCTATCTCTACTAAAAATATAAAAATTAGCCAGGCATGGTGTCACACGCCTGTAGTCCCAGCTACTCAGGAGGCTGAGGCGGAAGAATCACTTGAACCCGGGAGGTAGAGGTTGTGGTGAGCTGAGGTAGCACCACTGCACTCCAGCCTGGCTGACAGAGTGAGACTCTGTCTCAAAAAAAAAAAAAGTAGGCTAAAGAAAAATGGAGGAAATAATTCCCCCCATTCCAGCCTGCATAGCAGAAGAGGCTAATGTTCTTAAAGTCCTATTTTAGTTGCGTGCCTAACTTTATTAACCCACAGTAGCTCCCATTAGTTCAAGTCCAAACTTCTTACCTTTCCTTACTTATTTAATTTAATTTTGGGCAACCTTTCTACAGAGTCAGTCTGGACATTTTGATCAATTTACTTAATAGAGTAGGCAGGGAGTACAAATTGATTACTCTTGCTTGGAGCAGATTTTGACTTTTCCGATCTAACCTTTAGTATCAGAGTAAAATTGTATGTTGAGGCCAGACACAGTGGCTCACACCTGTAATTACAACATTTTAGGAGGCCAAGATGGGCAGATCACTTGAGGTCAGGAGTTCAAGACCAGTCTGACCAACATAGTGAAACTCTGTCTCTACCAAAAGTACAAAAAGCCGCATGTGGTCGTGGGCACCTGTAATTCCAGCTACTCAGGAAGCTGAGGTACAAGAATCACTTGAACTTGGAAGGCGGAGGTTGCACTGAGCTGAGATCTCACCACTGCTCTCTAGACCGGGCAACAGAGCGAGACTCCAACTCAAAAAAAAAAAAGTATATGTTTGTGGGGCTGGGCACGGTGACTCATACCTTTAATCCCAGCATTTTGGGAGGCCAAAGCAAGCGAATTGCTTGAGCCTACAATTTGAGACCAGCCTGAGCAACATAGTGAGACCCTGTCTCTATTAAAAATTCAAAAAAATAAGAAAAAAAATTATATGTTGGTGCACTAAACAAAAGCTTTCTGTTCACCAAATATTTATTGAGTGTCCCCATGGGTTAGGCACAGTACCAGTAGATGGAATTTTGGTAATAATCAAGATTCATGTAGCCTCTGCCCTCAAGGAAGTTATGGTCTAATGGTAAAGATAAATAAACAATTATAATCTAAGGTAAAAGGTGCTAGGATGGGGGCAGTGCCCTAGGGCCCCATAGCAGGGGCACCTGATCTAGCTTCGGGTTCAGGCTTCTCAAGCTCAGTGACAACTCGTATGATGTCAGTCCTTGAGAAGTACATTACAGGTCAAAGGAACATCAAGTACAAAAGCCTAGTGGGAAGAGTGCCCCAGATGCTTAAAAAAGTAGGAAAAGTTTCTTAAGGTTGAATCTTAGATATAAAGAGTTATTTGTATTACTGTAATAGATCACGACGTGAAAGAAAGGGCTGGGTGCTGTGGCTCATGCCTGTAATCCCAGCTCTCAGGGAGGCAGAGGTGGGAGGATAGCTTGAGCCGAGGAGTTCAAGACCTGCCTAGGCAATATAGTGAGACCTCATTCGCCACAAAAATGAAAAAATAAAAAGACAAAAAAAAAAAAAAAAAAAAGGATATCTCTTTGTCTTATCAGAGACTTGCTTGCCCTTTTTCCTCAAGGCCTAAAGCTGTTCAATTTATTATTTTTTTTCATGGAAGCTTTAGGAAAAAATATAAATAAAATGAACTTCAGTTGGTTCACTGAACACTTATCTTCATTTCTAGTCACATGTTACATATTTCTTCATTAATTCGTGTTTGTTTGTTTGTTTTTTAGAGACAGGGTCTCACTCTGTTGCCCAGACTGGAGTGCAGTGGCATGATCATGGCTCCCTGTGCCTCAAACTGCTGGCCCCAAGCAGTCCTCTCACCTCAGCCTCCCAAATAGGTGGGATTACAGATGTATGCAAACATGTCTGCCTGATTTTGATATTTTTTGTAAAGATGAGGTGTCACTATGTTGCCTAGGCCGATCTTGAATTCTTGGCTCCAAGTGATCCTCCCACCTCAGCCTCCCAAAGTACTCGAATTATGGGCATGAGCCAGTGTGCCTGGCTTTATATTTTTAATTTATGTAATTTTAATGCATATAAAATTAACAAGTCAGTCTTTATGAGATGATATAGATAGCACTGCAGTTTGCTGAGATACCACTGCCCCACATTTTTTGTATCCCCATTGCTATTGGAGTAACATCAAACTCAGCATAGCAATGATCAAGTCTATGACCTTTCACGGTTAGTCTCCAACCTGCCTTTCTGTCTCCATTTTCCACTCTTCTCCTTCTACACTTTGTCTTCCTGCTTTTGAGCCTTTACTTACCTTCCCTTCACCTGTAACAGCCTTCTTTCCATTCACTGTCTGTCAGTCTGTAATTTTCTTGCCATCCTCCCTGCTTCTCCAATTCTCTACTCCAGAAGTGTTTTATTTCTTCTTTTTAATAAAAGAGACCATAGTTTTTGGCAGTGTCTTTAAAACTGTGGGTTGTAACCCATTAGTGACTCATGAAGTCAATTCAGTGGGTTGTTAGCAGCATTTGAAAGCTTGGAATAAAATAAACTTGAAAATATCAAAATGTATTGTATATAAAAAAGAGATAATATTGTTTCATGGCACTTGTTTGTACTTCTGGCTCACCATGTAAAATGGTTCTGGTTTATAATGTAAAATGTATTTCTTACTGTGGGTCTTGGTCAAATAATTTGAAAAATACCAGTCCATATCCTATCTATGGATTAGTTCTACAATTGTGTTATATATTACTTAAGGACAGGGACTTCTCTCTCAGGCTGTAAATATTCCACCCTCTCCACTTCATGTAGTAACTAGGATGCTCCTTTGTCCACTATATTCATTATTGAGTGCGAATGTTATTTTTATTTTTTTGAGACAGAGTTTCACTCTTTTTGCCCAGGCTAGAGTGTGATGGCATGATCTCAGCTCACTACAACCTCCGCCTCCCAGGTTCAAGTGATTCTCCTGCCTCAGCCTCTGAAGTAGCTGAGATTACAGCCATATGCCACCATGCCTGGCTAATTTTTATGTTTTTAGTAGAGACAAAGTTTCACCATGTTGGCCAGATTGGTTTTGAAATCCTGACCTCAGGTGATCCACCCACCTTGGCCTCCCAAAGTGTTGAGATTACAGGTGTGAGCCACCATACGTGGCACTAATGTTTTTTCAATTTGTCTGTAATTCTTAACCCTGTAGTAGCCTTGCCATAAAATTTTTCAGTCAAATCTAGCAGACTGGAATCTTTCAGCTCCATTTCCCTGCTAGAACCTTCCTCCAGGAGTCCTCTGTCCTTCAGTTCCAGTCTGGGATGCTGCTGCACAGTTGTCATCCTTGAAATGTTCTTTGTCTCTTACCTGGACAGGATCCTTTGCTGCTGCTGTTTCTGGCTTATTTTGTAATTTTGGTAGATCGCATAGTCTAATAGCTTCCTGAGACAGCGTGCATGGGAGGTAATTTTTTTAACCTTATGCTATTTGAAAATACCTGTAGTCTCCCTTCACAATTGAGTGATAGTTTCGCTGGTTATAGAACTCTGGCTGAAAATTGTTTTCCTTCTGACTTTTAGAAGCATTGCTCCCTTGTCTTCTAGTTTCCACTGTTGCTGTTAAAAGGCCATACCATTCTTATTCCTGAACTTTTGTACGTGACCTATTGCTGCCTCTCTGGAAGCTTTTAAGATCTTTTTTAGACATTTTATTTTGCTATTGTGTTGTGTACTCAATGGACCTTTTAAATCTGGAATTTCTTGGGAAATTTCTTATTTCTATTTGGTGAAATTATCAAAGAAATATATACATATATACACATATATATATATATGGAGTTTCACTCTGTTGCACAGGCTGGAGTTCACGGCAGCCTCTGCCTCCTGGGTTCAAGTGATTCTCCTGCCTCAGCCTCCCAAGCAGCTAGGATTATAGGCACATCACTGCACCTGGCTAATTTTTGTATTTTTAGTGGAGATGGGGTTTCACCATGCTGGCCAGGCTGGTCTCATACTCCTGACCTTAAATGATCCACCTGCCTTGGCCTCGCAAAGTGCTGGGATTACAGCCATTTGCCACCACACTGGCCTTTTTTCTTTCTAGATCTTTGATTAGTTGTGTGGCACATTTTGGATTGGTCCTTTAATTTTCTTAGTTTTTTTTTCGTCTTGCCCACCTTGGTATTTTTGGTCTGTTTTCTGTAAGACTTTGTCAACTTTACTTGCCAACATTACTATTGAAATTTTTGTTCTAACTGTAATTTTTAGTTTCTAAGAGATCTTTCTTGTTCCCTGATTGTGGTTTTTTTTAGTCTTTTTTGTTTAAGTTTCTTGTTTGTGTTTCATATATACACCTTATATCTCTTTGAAGATTTGTTTTTCTTTTAATAGACAAAACCCATTTGTCTATTCCTTGCATCTGTTTCCTGATTTTATTTATTCTAGTTTTTTTGTTTCATTTTTTTTTTGTTTGTTTTCACTTTGGTCCTTTATGTTAGAGGTTTTCCTCAAGTGTCTCATGATTATTTAGGAATGAGACACTAAAAGAATATGTTAAAAACTGAGTAAAAGTTTTGTGTATCTGAGTGAGACTTTGCCTTAGTCAATTTGTGCTGCTGTAACAGAATACCTGAGACTGGGCAATGTATAAGGAACAGAAATTTATTTCTCACAGCTCTAGAGGCTGGGAAGTTCAAGAACAATGTGCCAGCAGATTTGGTCTCTGATCTCTGCTTCCAAGATGGTACTCTAAATGCTGCATTCTCCAGAAGGGAGGAATACTGTGTCCTCATATGGCAAAAGAGTGATTGGAAGACAGTAAACCCACTCCTGCAAGCCTTTTTTATAGTGGCATTAATCCTAAACACCTTGCCAAAGGCCCCACCTCCCAAAACCTTTGCTTTGGGGATTAAGTTTCAACTTGAGTTTGGAGGGGACAAAATGTTCAAGCCATAGCAGACTTAATAAAGCTGAGCCAGCTTTTCTGATTGTAGCAGCAGCAGCTGTTTTCTCCAGGACCATTCAGATTTTCTAGAAAAGTAGCCTCTTACCTCTTGCCTATTGCATCAAATTCTGGGCCTTTTCTTCAATTCTATAGAGTAGGTCATCTCATTCCTGTCTGCTGTTCTCTGAAGGCTCTTAGGTTTTGCCTTCTACCCTCTACCTGTTCCCCACTCCACCATCGGCTTTCTGTCTTCAGATAGTGTGGGCTTTCTCTTTTCTTTTGTATTTTCCCCTTTGTTTTAAGGGGAATTCTGAGAGAAAAGATGAAACATCTATTTGCTAACATTTTAAAACAAGTCATTTCCTGAACTTTTCAACTGACCAGTTTCTCTGTCTACATCATTTAAAATGGAAAGAGCTGGGCATGGTGGCTTACACCTGTAGTCCCAGTTACTCTGGGAGGGGAAGTGGGAGGACTGCATGAGGCCAAGAGTTTGAGAACAGCCTGGCAACAGAACAAGATCCTGTCTGTGTGTATATATATATATATATATATATATATATATATATATATATATATTTTTTTTTTTTTACAGGCAAAATCTCATTTGTCACCCAGACAGGAGTGCAGTGGCACAATCGTAGCTCACTGCAGCTCTGAACTCGGGCTCAAGGGATCCTCCTGCCTCAGCCTCCTGAGTATTTGGGACTATAGGCATGCACCATACTACACCTGGCTAATTTTTCTTAATTTTTTTTTGTAGAGACCAGATCTTGCTATGTTGCCCAGGCTGGTTTTGAACTCCTGGCCTCAAGTGATCCTACCAGCTTTGTCTTGAAAAGTGCTGGGATTATAGGCGTGAGCCACTGTGCCCGGCTGTTAAAAAAAAAATCATTTTTAGGCCCACATGGTGGCTTACACCTGTAATCCTAGCCTTTACTTTGGGAGGCCGAGACAGGCGGATCGCCTGAGGTCGGGAGTTCAAGACCAGCCTGAGAGAGAAACTCCCAACATGGAGAAACGCTGTCTCTACTAAAAATACAAGAAATTAGCCAGGTGTGGTGATACATGCCTGTAATCTCAGCTATTTGGGAGGCTGAGGCAGGAGAATTGCTTAAAGAGGTAGAGGTTGCGGTGAGCTAAGATTGTTCCATTGCACTCCAGCCTGGGCAACAAGAGTGAAATTCCATCTCAAAAATAAATTTTTTTTTTAATGGAGAGACTATGCTAATGTTTCTTCTACTCAAGGCTGTTGACACCTAATTAGTCAATGTTAATGTTTACAAAGATAAAATCCTTCTGGAAGTATTCACTGGCATGCTGTTTTCCAGAGGGCATAGAAAGAGTATTGTATAGATTTTAAATTGCCTTTTAGAATTTCTCATTTCAAAAAAATAAAAGTTTTTTTTTCCATGGTAATTTTAGATTTTGACAGGCTAGTGTTTGTTGGTCTTTCATGGCCAATTCAAATATCCACGGTATGATGACATCAGGAGACGATTCATAATTCAAAGCATGCTGAATGTAGCTTTCTGAAAGTTTTTCTCATGGTATTAAGGTGTGAGGTTTATTTTTTAAATAGACTTTTATTCCCTAACCTCATTTTAATTTTTTTTTATTTTGAGCATAGAACCATGGTTTTTCCATCTCACTAACTTCTGTCAAATTTCTTACCAAGTAATTACTTAGAATAAAAGACTATCTTCAAGTAGTTTAAACAGCCACACAGTTTTCTGAGTATATAGTACAGAATGCCTGGTTTAGAAAGTTCAGGGCTAGACTTGCAGAACTGAAGGGAGACCAAGATCTGGTATGGTACCATATTATGAAAGAATGGTTCAGCTGGGCGCGGTGGCTCACACCTATAATTCCAGCACCTTGGGAGGCTGAGGTGGGTGGATCAGGAAGTTAAGAGATCAAGACCATCCTGGCCAACATGGTGAAACCCCGTCTCTACTAAAAATACAAAAATTAGCTGGGCGTGGTGGAGTGCATCTGTAGTCCCAGTTACTCGGGAGGCTGAGGCAGGCGGAGGTTGCAGTGAGCCGAGATCATGCCACTGCACTCCAGCCTGGCGACAGAGCAATATTCTGTCTAAAAAAAAAAAAAAAAAAAAAAAAAAAGAATGGTTCTATGTGTGATCTTTTAGAATTCTTTGACTTTTTTTTTTTTTCATCATTTTTTTGGAGTCAGGTTTTCACTTTGTCACTCAGGCCAGAGTGCAGTTGTGTGAACTCAGTTCACTGCAGCCTCGACCTCCTGGGTTCAAGTGATCCTTCCATTCCAGTCTCCCGAGTAGCTGGGACTACAAATGTGTACAACCACACCTAGCTAATTTTTAATTTTTTTTTTTTTTTTTTTTTGGTAGAGACAAGGTCCCATTATGCTGCCATTTTGTACCACTTTAATGTAAAGCTAAAAATCCTCTTATTTTTAAAAATTTTAGCCACTTAGTAATTTCATTTTTAAAAAATGTATCTAATTTGTTAAGTCTCTGTTAAAAATGATACAATGTGCTTTGCTCTGTAGCACAGCAGACAGAACACAAGCGTTAGTGTTGGACAGGCCTGGGCTTGGATTCTCATACTATGGATCACTGTGAATCTCTACCAGTTACTTAATGTTTCACTTTCCACATCTGTCCAGTGGAGAGCTCATAAGGTTTTCCTTACTGGGATTACATGAGGTAATGCCTGTAAAGTCCTCAGCACCAGGCTCGGCTCTCATTATTGAGGTATGTGAAGCATCTAAGACACTGCCTTTTCCTCCTACTTTTCCTCCTACTTACTCAGGATGTTCTGCTGAGTCAAAGCTCGCAGTAGAAAGTTATATAATATAAATTCTTTATTATCATTCTTAGATTTAATTTGGAGATCATTTTGGCAAATTAAAAAAATACTGCCACTAAAGTAGTATTTATGTATGCTCAAAGATTTGATAATTTTATTGCTTAAGAATTGATCCCCGACTGTGCTGAACTGGCAGCCTATAAAAACAACAGTGATTTGCTGTAGGGAACTCCAAATTTTGAAATAATTTGTTTGCTAAGCCACTCAAGGTTTGGGTATTACCTAGGGGAATTTATAAATATGTCAAGTGTTGATAGATTTTTCCTTCTTATGTTAATGCACTATTAATATGCTGGGCTCATCCTGCCTGTGGGCCCTGTGTTGTCCCTGCTGTTACCAACATCACCAGCACCTCGATACTCCTGGACCTGACTTAGTGCTCATTTGCTGGTGAGGGACCCACAGGACCAGGCCAGCAGTGCCCTGGATTTGCATTTCCCTCTAACACCACTGATTTAGAGATCAATAAACTCTCTACCCTGACAAGTAGGAGGAGTAGCCTCATCAATTTTAATTTTGAAAATTACCTACATACTGTTGTCATCACTTTGAGTTACTTTTACAAAGATGGTGGACTCATCAATTTGAAACCTGTCATGTCAGAGTTGGCCATTAGGGACTTCTGACTTTGATATTAAATTATTTCCTGTGAAACTGTCACTAGATTTTTTTTTTTTTAGGCAGGATTTCTCTCTGTCGCCTAGGCTGGAGTGCAGTGGCACTGTCTTGGCTCACTGTAACCTCTACCTGGGAGGTAGAGGTGGAGGTAGAGGATCGCTCAAGCGATCCTCCTGTCTCAGTGCCCTGAGTAGCTCTGGGACTACAGGCATGCATCACCATGCCTGGCTAAATTGCTAGATATTTTAAATGAATGAACGCTTGTGAGAGAATGATGAAGGAAATATGAGGAAGGGATGGATCCATATTGTCTTATGAGAGGATGGTAAAGAAAATACATGGAAGGGATGGATCCATATTGTGTTATGCAAAAAATTATTCAGTCAAAATGGGCAAAATTGGACTTGTTTTCATCGGATAGAAAAGTTATTTTATTACTAAGCTGCATATCTTGCATTTAGAAGACTGTTTTAAATTTTAATGGTAAATATTATGTAGGCTGCGTGCGGTGGCTCATGCTAGTAATTCCAGCACTTTGGGAGGCCAAAGTGGGCAGATCACTTGAGATCAGGAGTTTGAGACCATCCTGGTCAACATGGTGAAACGCTGTCTCTACTATAAATACCAAAATTAGCCAGGTATATTGGTGCACCCCTGTAATCCCAGCTACTCAGGAGGCTGAGGCGGGAAAATCACTTGAACCTGGGAGGAGGAGTTTGCAGTGAGCTGAGATCACACCATTGTCCTCCAGCCTAGACAATATAGGGAGATCCTGTCTCAAAAAAAAAAAGGTAAATATTATATAGCTCTATTTTTATTATTTTATCATATTTTATTCTTTGTGAGACAAGGTTGCACTCTGTTGCCTAGGCTGAAGTGCAGTGGTGCAATCACCATTCACTGCAGCCTTGAACTCCTGGGCTCAAGCTATCCTCCTGCCTCAGCCTCCTGAGTAGCTGGGACCACAGGTGCATGCCACCATGCCCAGCTAATTTTTTTTTTTTTTTTTTTTTTTTTTGAGGAGAGGCAGAGTCTCCCTGTGCTTCCCAGACATGTAGCTCTATTACTTTTTTATTCAACTAAAACCCCACATTTACACTTTTTATTTTAAAAAATAAAAGATTTTTCATGCCTGTATTCCCAGCACTTTGGGAGGCCGAAGTGGGTGGATCACAAGGTCAGGAAAGTTCAAGACCAGCCTGGCCAAGATGGTGCAATGGCGTCACTAATAAAAATACAAAAATTAGCCGGGTGTGGTGGTACATGCTTGTAATCCCAGCTACTCTGGAGGCTGAGGCAGAGAATTGCTTAAACCCGGGAAGTAGAGATTACCGTGAGCCAAGATTGGGCCATTGCACTCCAGCTTGGGCAACAGAGTGAGACTCCGTCTCAAAAAAAAAAGAAACAAGGTTTAATATTCTAGGCGTATAGTGGTCTAGATCTGAATTCTTTAAAATATTTTTTGAAAATTATTTACTCTTTTTAAACACATTATGAAGCAAATACATGTAGCAAATATTCAGAGCATATGTGTATAATACAAAGAATAACAATTAGCCAGGCACAGTGGCTCATGCCTGTAATCCCAGCACTTTGGGAGGTTGAAGAGGGCAGATTGCTTGAGTCCAGGAGCTCATGACCAGCCTGGGTAACATGGTGAAACCCCATCTCTAAAAAAAAAAAAAAATACAGAATATTAGCTGTGCATGGTAACATGCACCTGTTGTCCCAGCCACTCAGGAGGCTGAGGTGGGAGGATCACTTGAGCCCGAGAGGTGGAGGTTACAGTAAGCCATGATTGGGCCACTACACTCCAGTCTGAGTGACAGAATGAGACCCTGTCTCAAAAAAAAAAAAAAAAAAAAGAATAACAGTAAAAACCCAGGTATTCAGTTTCCTATTCTCTTGATGAACATGGGTTGTTGCTAGTTTTTGACTAGTAGAAACTTCACTTCTGGCATGCATCTGTTGGTGAATGTGAGCAAGAATGGAATTGCTAGGCCGGTTGCTTAATTTCTGAATTTTATATGAAATGTGATTTGCTTTTCTTTGAATTTAAGGAGGATTTGAGATTGAGATAATTTGGTTCAAATTAGTGGTTTGATAATGTATCAGTTTTAGCAATTTTTCTAGGAAAAATAGTTTGCTTTTGAAATTAGATGATTGATTTATTCAGAAAGGTCAGCAAGTGAGGAATTCGAGATAATTTAGATATAGATGTAGAAGTATAAATATATGAGACATAGTTTCAAAAGTTGGAATATAATATTAATAATAATGGCTAAATTATATTAAGTGTGTACAAAATAGAATTACAGTTTTGGTACATGGCAACTGAATATCAGCCCCTGCCTGGAAATAGTTTTGGGGCTGTGTGTGTGTGTGTGTGTGTGTGTGTGTGTGTGTAAATTTCTAAATATGGAAGGTGAAAAAATTGCCTTCAGATTTCTTGGGTTTTGAATAAAAAAGGAATTATTTTCTATACATTCAACCTACCTTGATTCCCAGTGCATCTTCTACTGTATGGAAGTAACATGATGAATTAACTTTTTGTTTTTTTTGGACTGGAGTTGGGGAGTACAGGGTGGGGAGAGGGAACACTGAATTAATTTTTACTGTGACATTTGAAATTCTGCAGATTCAAGAAGAGATGAGTCAATAATGGCTATCATAATAGTCAACTTTGCAATTAGTATTTATTGCCACTGATGTCCTTTGTACATATCTTGATATATTTTACAAATAAAATGTATGTACATTTCTGATATAATGCCTTCCTTTCTGGAAAATTCTTGTTTTACAACAATCTAACATTGCTCACTTTAAAAATGTCCTTCCCGCCGGGCGCGGTGGCGCATGCCTGTAGTCCCAGCTATTCGGGAGGCTGAGGCTGGAGGATCTCTTGAGTTCAGGAGTTCTGGGCTGTAGTGCGCTATGCTGATCGGGTGTCCGCACTAAGTTCGGCATCAATATGGTGACCTCCCAGGAGTAGGGGACCACCAGGTTGCCTAAGGAGGGGTGAACCGGCCCAGGTCGGAAACGGAGCAGGTCAAAACTCCCGTGCTGATCAGTAGTGGGATTGCGCCTGTGAATAGCCACTGCACTCCAGCCTGGGCAACATAGCGAGACCCCATCTCTATTAAAAAAAATAATAAAATAAAAAAAAAAACTATCTGTGGGCTTCTTTTAGCTCATGATGAACTAGAAACTGTTTCGAGTGGCACAATAGGCCTTGAAGATTCTGGCCTCTAAGTGAATGGAGTCACATAGTCTCCACTATTTCTGACATGCTTAAATCAGGCATGTGCAAATTTAGATGGTGCTTGCCATCCATCTGGCCACTAAACCAGTACCCAAACAGAAAATAACTTCCCCCAGATTCCCTATCTACTAGTTGTTATGACTTTTTACAAAAAAATTTGAAGTACAAAAAAATTGTAGGACAATGAATACTCACATACCTACCAAATAGATTCAAAAAGTGTTTACTTTTTGCCATCTTTGGTTTATATACCTATACTTTTATTGTTTGTTTGCCAAACCATTTGAAAGAAAGCTATAGACATTATGGTTCTTTACCCTTAAATATGTCAGCATTCATTTCTAAAGAATCATAGTGTTCTCCTATAAAACTATATCTGAGTAACTGTTTTGGAACTCCGGAGTCTGTTTGAAGGCTTGCAACTTCTGTGGCAAGACTTGGGTAGTAAACTGTGATTAATTTTGGCGAATTTCAGCTTTTAGTGTGAACATCCCTCTGCCACCCCGCCACCCCCAACTTTGTGGCAGGCAGCTGTGCACAGGTTCCAAGAGTATGCACACAGCTTGTGGGAGCCAGGTGGTCAAATATCCTCCTCCAAATATCAAGGATCTGTGCCCTGATGGCTGATTGCTGTTTGTGATTATAGAGTGCAAATATAGGAGTGCAGCCTTATTGCAAGCCTCACTGCCTGGTTGCAAGCCCCACCTTCTGTGACTAAAGCAACTTCTAGGAAATTTAAAAGACCAGTGCCTTTCTCTACCCCTTCGGTTTTCTTTTTTTCTCCTTTTGGAAGCCAGACATTTAAATATTAGAACATTCAAAGGCAAACACATTTATAAGAAAATTTAGAAAGCTACTATCATGCACAGGGAAAGGCACAGGATAGGAGAAGTAGTTCCAAAGCATGGGAGAATTTTATTATTTAAGCAGCGATTACAACCAACAATGCAAATCAACACAAGTTGAATGTTAACCTCACAGCCATAGTAATGGCTCTGGATGCCATAGGAAGGGTTTGGAGAGTCACAAGGGTCTTACAAGATCTGATGTGGTTTGACAGTATTTTCTGAATACAGTATGAAGGATGAATTGAAGGAAGGCAAAGAAACCAGTTTTGATACCTTTCAGGGGTGCGGGTTAGGGATATGAGAGATATATAACGTGTGTAATTCTCAAGACGTGGCAATAACCTGACGTGGGAGGTAAGGAGAACAAGGAGTCAAGGATGAAGCCCAGGTTTCTTGCTTGGGCATTTAGACAGATTAGGTCACCATTTTTCATGCCCCCATAGAAAATCAGTAAACAGGCATGTTTGGAGAGGGGACGTGTTCAGTCTGGTGTCAGGTATGTTCAATTTGAAGTACCTATGACATATCTAGGCAGAGATCCAGTCAGCAGTTGGAGATATGGGTACCATATAGAAAGAGGCCTGGCTGGAGATGATGATTTTGGAATCCTTACACATTGACTGCATGAAATTGCCCAGAGAGAGAGAATACAGGGTGAGAAAGGGATAGGTCTGAGTCCTCAGTAACAACAACATATAAAGAACAGGTAGAAGATAAGATACCACAGGGTTAGGAGGAAAACCAAAATATCATGCTATAACAGAAGGCAGGAGGAAGGTGGGTTGGGGAGGATGAATGAGGCACTCAGCATCCATTCCTATGCTGTCTGTATTGTCTTCTTGGACAGCTCAAGACTCCTTTCCCCAGATTCCTTTGCAAATAGAGGACTGGATGCAAATTAGGTTAAAATTCAAATTTGGGAGAAGACTGCTTTGGGAATGTCAGGGGAGCAGAACCTTTTATGAGCCTTTTGATTATTACAAGATAAACCATAAAGCCTTTTCTAGAATAGCAAGGTGGAGAAAATGAAGAAAGAAACTGCTCTGACAAAAGAAGTTATCTTCTTTGAGGGCAAGTATGTTGATACAGAATGTATTATATTTTCAGGGAGGATTTCCTCCATTTCCCAAGGAAAATAAAGAGCTGGAATTTTGGACCCAGAGATTTAGGACAGGGTCAAAGGAATTCCTGCCCAGGTCGGTTGGTCAGTGTGCGATGACAGAAGTACACTGAGATCACTGCAAAATGCATAGTTGATGTTGTCCGGAAGTATAGTTTGGTATCTTATTTTAAGTTTACCATTTCTATCTTGTAATTATCTTTTGCTATCCTCAAATCCTTTGAGTATTCTCAAACGCCACCACCTACTGTTGCTGTGCTTTGGAGAATTAAGGGACACGTGTAAAGAGTCAGCTTGGAGAAGGGATAGGAGGCAGCAGGATGGTGCATGGTCTGGTATGAACACCCGGCTGAGGAGATGAGAGGCTAAGTGACTCCACTGCATTCATACACCTCGATAGCAACAAGATTAAGACTAGAACGTGGGTCTCCAGACTCTAGTGCTTCTTCTACAAAACATCACCATGTAAATCAATAGAGTTTTGAGGTTCTTTCTGAAGTAGGGAGATGAATTAGATGCTGTGCATATTTCTTTCACCTTCAATAAGACTGCTTTAGATACTACCAAAATGATCTAAATTATCAACAAGCTAAAGAGCCAAATCCAGTGGACTTTCCAGTCCTTATATTGCTTGCTGTCTTAGCAGTATTTAACACAGCCAACGATTTCCTCCCTGAAATATTCTGCATTATTCGGGCTTCTATAAGATAAAAAGAAGACATTCTTGATATTTTAAGCCCTCATGCCTGTAATCCCAGCACTTTGGGAGGCCAAGGTGGGCAGATCACGAGGTCAGGAGTTTGAGACCAGCCTGGCTAACATGGTGAAGCCCCGTCTCTACTAAAAATACAAAAATTAGCTGGGTGTGCTGGTGGGCGCCTGTAATCCCAGCTACTCAGGAGGCTGAGGCAGAAGAATTGCTTGAACTCAGGAGGCGGAGGTTGCAGTGAGCCAAGATCGCACCACTGCACTCCAGCCTGGGTGACAGAGCGAGACTCCATCTAAAAAAAAAATTTGGGGGGGAAGGTTTTGAGATGTAGCTGGATCTCCAGGAATGCCCATCACAACTCACCTAACAGCAGGAGGTGGGATCTTTGCCAAATTCAGGAAGGTACAGGAAGGAATCAGAACACACTATGATGCTACAATCTAGGATTAGGAAGCTGCTACCAACACCATGACAACTGAGCAACCATGAAGCTCATGACAACACTGCTAGGGAAAAGCTCCACAATTTCAACATTGTACCCGCCAACGGAAAACAGCCAAAAGCAGCCGGACTACAGCCTCCGCCTCAGTTTCACCTTCTAAATATTGAATGGTGCATGTAATTGGTGGAATCTAATTTGCATCCAGTCCTCTAGCTGCAAACTAATCTGGGGAAAGGAGTCTTGAGCTGTCCAAGAAGACAACACAGACAGCATAGGAAGTAGGCATGGATGCTGAGTGCCCTACTCATCCTGCCCAACGCACCTTCCTCCTGCCTTCTGTTATAGCGTGATATTTTGGTTTTCCTCCTAATCCTGTGGTGTCTTATCTTCTACCCGTTCTTTAAATGTTGTTGTTACTGAGGACTCAGACCTATCCTTTTCTCACCCTGTATTCTCTCTCTGGGCAATTTCATGCAGTCAATGTGTAAGGATTCCAAAATCATCATCTCCAGCCAGGCCTCTTTCTATATGGTACCCATATCTCCAACTGCCAACTGGATCTCTGCCTAGATATGTCATAGGTGCTTCAAACTGAGCACATCCCCTCTCAAACGTGTCTGTCTATTGATTTTCTATGAAGGCATGAAAAATGGCGACCTAATTTGTCTAAATTACCAAGCAAAAAACCTAGGAGTCATCTTTCACTCCTCCTTGTTCTTAACTTCAACGTCTGGTTAATCGCCACGTCTTGAGAATTACAGACATTAAATATCTCTCCTATCCCCAATCTGAACCCCTGAAAGGTATCACTGCTGGTTTCTTTGCCTCCAGTCTTGCCTGCCTTCAACTTGTTCTTCATATTGTTTCAGAAACACTGTCAATACCACATCAGATCTCATAAGACCCTTGCAGTTCTTCAAGTCCTTCCTATGGCTCTGAGGTTAACATTCAGTTTGTGTTGATCTGCATGGTTCACTGTAACAGCTGCTTAAATAATAAAATTCTCCCATGCTTTGGAACTACTTCTCCTACCTCCTCTCCATCCACTAACCAGAGGGTTAATGCTGAATCTACTCTGATTGGTTGGTGCTTGTGCCAATCAGTTTCCCCCAAAATATGGACTTCTAGACACTGCCATTGGCTTGTACCATGAGAGGGTTGCTGCATGCCTGTGTCTTGGTGTTCTCCCAGTCCAGGTGGGTGTTGCTTGAGGATGATTGTGGTGGCGTTCAGCAGGCAAGCCCTATGCTTCCCAAGCTCTGGGCCTTGTCCTGGTAAATTCTCTTAACCAGAGCATTCCCAAACCCCATGGTAAGGGGATAACGTTACTCCTGATAGGGAATCTGGTACCCTCCCAGGCTGTGGTCAGTTACTACAGGCCAGTGTTCCCTCAGAGTCGCCCTCATCTGGCCATATGTAGGAACATCAGCCTCTGCTGAACTTGGGCTCCTAGAGTACCCAGTGAAAATGGAAAGATCAAGTAAAATTAATATGCTTTCTACAGGTCCTGGTCAGGTGCTGGGCAGAGTTTCTTCCGGAATGAAAGGCACTCTTGAGAAAGAGGGGGGACTATAATGATGGTCTGGAGACCAGTGAAAAATTCTTCTCTGTTGAATTCGTCCTATGTTTATCAGAAAAGCTTGGATAAAACCTACCTGATAGTCATGTGCCCTGGGTATTTACAATATTAATTTTATTACTAAAGGGGAGAGCTAATGGGAACAGAAAGCCAGCTGTGTGAGAGCTTGGATAAAACCTACCTGATGGTCATCTGCCCTGGGTATTTACGATATTAATTTTATTACTAAAGGGGAGAGCTAATGGGAGCAGAATGCCAGCTGTGTTCATTATAGATGTATATTAATTCAGTTGAACACCACAGATATCATAATCTCCATTTTGTGCATGAGAAAACCGCAGTGCAGAGAGGTTATCTATAACCTGAGGGGCTGAGCCAAAATATTGAACTTGCAGCTCAGTACTTAATTGCCCACTGGAGCCTCTCGTCTAGCCTAAGGATTATGTGAAACTCGAGTATGCGATTCCAATATACAATTTTCATGGCATAGTCAATATAAAGATATTGAATAGATAAAAATCTAAGGCAGTATTACAAGTGCTAGGAAACTTTGTTAATGCAATTGCTGTTATTTCAGCAGATGCTGAGAGAAAGTGAAGCATCTTGAAAAATACCATTGAAGTGAAGTGAATTCTTCACTTCCTGAGTCTGCGTGTTACTTAATGTCCAGCAATTTAATGGGAAAATCATTGGAAAAGGTTTCTCATGGCTCAGGGGCATCATTTATCTAGTGGCAGTTACATCAAACCAAAAAAATCACATCTATAAACAATTTGTACTGTTACCTAAATCTCTTGGAAAGGAAGACATTGAATAATATCTATAATTTAGCAAATTTAGAGAATAAAATGGAACACATTTTATAATTACATTTAAGATAAACGTAGTAGTTTCTGAATTTATATCCATGTGTCAGTTGCTAAATATTTTTGTCTTTTCACTGCCTATCTCTCAAGCCTTCTCTCATAATTCTTCCTCTCGTTCTGGGCTTCAGCGATTCTGGAAGCTTCAGCTCTTCAGAGTCCTCCCTTTTCTTGGAACATTCTTCTCCCTACAACCTCAATACTGAGCATCAGCCCAAGCTCACTTTCTCGGGGCAAGTATCTTTGCCCTTTGGAATAAATCAAGTCCCCTTGCTGGACATTACAGAACCCTCTGGATGTCTCCCAGCAAAACCTTATTGCCACTGGCTGTTACCGTAATCACTTACCCTGGGCCCGTTCTTCTTGCCAAGGCTCTAGGTTCCGTGAGGGCAGAAGAAACCTCAGTCCTGCTCCCTGCTACACCTCTAGGGCCCAGTCGGGGGCCCTGGACATACTAGCTGCCCCAAAGCTACTTGCTGAATGAATGAAAATCTGCATTGTAGCCCCTGAAAACACTTTACATTTGCCTTTAAGTTAACAGCATGTATAGGCTGGGCACAGTGGCTCACACCTGTAATCCCAGCACTTTGGGAGGCTGAGGCAGGTGGATCACTTGAGGCCAGGAGTTCAAGACTAGCCTGCCCAACATGGTGAAACCTCATCTCTTCTAAACACACACACACACACACACAAGCATGTATAGATGTTTATTTTTTAATTGACTATCAAATTTTTGCAGTCAATCATTTGAAAGTTAAGTTCAAATGATGCTCTAAAAAGGTTGAAATTGGGGTTAAAACCCAAGGTTTTCAACTTCCAGGAGTTTTTCTCTAGGGATACTTATTTAATTGACTGAGCAGCATACCTCATTGTTCTTGGATTTTCCCACACTTGCCAGGGTCTTGCTCCCCTTTCTCTGCCTACAGTTCATCCACTTCAGAGTCTCTACATATGAACCTGAGCAGACCCCTCATATTGGTTTGACTTGGACAGCATTTTGATTATTAGGCCTTTGTTTGCTGGTTTGGTTTTTGTTGTTGTTGTTGTTGTTGTTGTTGTTGTTTTTAGAAACATGCAAATGTTGTGTTTGGTTGATCTGTGGTTAAGCACTTCTTGAACACTTCAGACCTTGGCTTCTTGGTGATCTCATAAATTTTCCACAGACTGTGTGTCATTCACAACCTAAGGATCTGGAAGAAAACCCAGCTTTAAAATGTACTTCCCAGTGATTTCAGCCTGAAAGGTGATATGTCTGTTTTTCTAACATCTCAAAGTCACTGGAATGTGCATTGGCAATATTTCTAGACCAGATTTCTGGGGGAACTGGCTCATTTGTCTGAGAGACAGTTAAGTTAAAGACACTAAAATCTCAATTCTCTTGGCTATTTCACTTCAACTACACAGATGGCTGCTTTGGAGACTAGCATATATATTAGCTGAGATAAACAGGGATATGTCCTGGCAGAAGAGTATTGTCCAAGTGATACTAGAAACAAAGCTTCTGAGAATGACCTTAAGAACATCATATGTCCTATAAGTGGTGAGAACATTCGTTGATGTAACTCAACATTCATTCCTTTATTCAGCATGTATTTCCTGTACAGGGGCTGCGGGCCAGCCTCTCTGCTAAGCCCACATGAATCAGACACAATCTCTACTCTGGAGAAGTTTATAGTCCAGTTGAGTAGACAGACAATTATGGTGCAATGACGGCGTTGTCTGTGTGCTTGGTAGAGCAGGCTTTGAGGGTGCAGAGGAAGGAGTGATCACCCCTGCCCTAGATGATTCAAGAAAGGCTTTCTAGAGGAGGTTTTGAACTAGATTTTGAAGAATGCATGGTAGTTTACCAGTCTTGGGGAAAAAGCGGCAAGAGGACCTAGAGGCAACAGCATGGCAAAAGCACAGAATCGAGACAGAGAGCTCTGAGCTCCAGAAATATTTAAGAACTTGGTACAGCTGGAGTATAGGTCCTCTCGGGGCACCAGGAACATTTTCGTGGGAACATGGTAACTTGGTCTTCATAGGCTGATCCTAGTGACCATTACATCTAATAACTGAATTTATCTGGCCTATTCTGGGACTCATTTTTACTTTCATGCAGAACACCTGACGGGGGTAATGGGTTCCATTTACAGGCTACAGGCTGTGTAAAATTCTATTTCCTTTCAGTTGTCCTAAAGTATTTCCTTAAATGATCACCAGCAGGGTCATTTTTCCCTTTTTTATAATTGTGGTGTTTTGGCACTCCTACCTAATCCCCAGGCATCCTCTAGATAAAGAATGGATGTGAAAGGCACCACCGAAGCCCCGGCTGGGGCAGCCATGCCCACCTAAAGGCCAAAACCCACACCCGCTCCACCTTCCCCCCGACACGCACAGGCTGCCTGCTGTCTTTTTGTAACTCTTTTTCTCCTTGATGACCTCCCTTGATGTTAATGTTATTCTTTCATTTAAAAAAAATCCCCAATGTATTAATGTGCAATGAGAAGTGGCTCTGCCAAGTGACTCATGGCGGCCAGAGCAGGACGTTCTCCCCACACAGCTGGGAAGAACCTGAGCCTGGGCTGCTGATGCGAAGGATGGAGCTGGTGAATGGCATCAGGTGCTGGCAGCCTACAGCATCCACTGCAGCAATCGCAACACACCTGCTACCTGGGCTTCTCCCCAGTCAGTACCAGGAAGGATGTGAATGGCAGGGAAGGGCAAAGCTCTTATAGGTGAGCTACAAGATGTCTTTACAATTTCCATCATGCTTCAGAAGAACTCTTTGGGACTTTGTCCTGAAACAGAAAGCTTTTAGCCAGACATGTTCTAAAATTTTAAAAAGGAGGGACAGAATTCTAACCTCAAACAGTCCCTGGAATAAATTGTTGACTCCTCCTGTCTGACTTTTCCTCCTCCTGCTAGGACAACAGAAGTTTCCCGGCTCTACCCAGGGCCCTTTCCCTTTCTTCTTTCCTGGCCTCTTGGCTCAGTTCACCTCCCCTTCCTCATCCTCCCTAAGCCATGCCACACATGCCCATGGCAGGCAGGAGAGGAGAGAGGCTGGATAAAGAACATGGTGCAAGCCTGACTCTATGTGAAGGAGACAGGGGAGGAAGAGTGGGGAGAAACACTCTAGAACACCCAGCAATGTAAAGAAGCTCAGCAGGGTGGCCAGGCGCAGTGGCTCACGCCTGTAATCCCAACACTTTGGGAAGCCGAGGTGGGTGAATCACCTGAGGTCGGGAGTTCGAGACCAGTCTGACCAACATGAAGAAACCCCATCTCTACTAAAAATACAAAATTAGCCAGGCGTGGTGGCACATGACTATAATCCCAGCCAGTTGGGAGGCTGAGGCAGAAGAATGGCTTGAACCTGGAGGCAGAGGTTGTGGTGAGCCAAGATTGTGCTATTGCACTCCAGCCTGGGCAACAAGAACAAAACTCTATCTCAAAAAAAAAAAGAAAGAAAGAAAAAGAAAAGAAAAGAAAAGGAGAAGCAGCAGCAGCTCAGCAGGGTTATAGGGGTGTTCTTGAGCAAAGGTGGCCATAAGAGGAGTCCTGGCTTCCAAGGAACAGGCTGCCCTAGCACGCCCACCAACCTCAGCCATTGGCTGGATATAGCCTGTGGGAAGCATGGCCTCTGCACAGGAATGGTGATAGATTTCAGAGTGCAGCAGCTGGGCTCCTGGTCAATGAAGTTCCTCCATCATGGAAGTGTGCAAGGCTTGTACTCATCAAGGCCACATTGGAGGACTCCATGTCATCCTTGCCTGGCCAGCTTCTACTGTCTTCTAGGTCTTAGTTTAAATGTCACTTTCTCAGAGAAGCCAACCAGGACCTTGGGATTGTGCAGGCTCCCCTGCTGTCTACTCCCAAGCACGTATTTCACTAAAAGTCCCTGTTCAACTGACCCCTCCGACGCACTCTGCACTCCAGGAGGGCCCGGCTGAGTCCACAGTACTTCGCAGTACTTGGCGCCTGGAAGCCACTCAGTAAGAATTTCTTGAATAAATGAATGACTAGTTGCTGGTGCTGGTGAGATGGCTCAAATTGTGCAATAACCATGGCTTTAAGGAATATGCTTCTTCTGCAATGGATTGTTCCAGGTAAAAGCTTTGCCTTCATGGCATATTTACAACTGGCAGGCTGAGTTTTCAGAATAACTAAAAGGACCCCTTGAGGGAAACATTTCCAGTTAGGACAACATGCCTGAGTCACTACGGCTATTTCCCTAACTTTATGCCTTAGAAGAGGGCCTTGAGCAAAAGAACTGGGGACAATGGGATCCAGTGAAAATCTTTCTAGTCCTGCTTCGGGCACTGACAAGGTCTTAGATTTATTCTCTAAAACCTGTGTTCATACTGCTCTTTCTCCTTGGGTTAATAAGAGCCCTAAAAGGCATGAAAGATGCAATCATGTTTTGGGCATTTCTCAGTGCCAGCCCGACCTCGGGGTGTCTGCTGTTGCTGTTGTTTGTGGACTACAGATTTCAGGGTGAGGGTAACATGGGGGCGAGTGAGCGAAGCGAAGTGCAGATGTGGCTTGGGACATCCAGACTCCCAAAGATGTTCTGTGGGTGGCTGTGCCTTGGAAAATAACAGGAATACAGAGAAGATGGGGTTGCCCAAAGCAGATCAGAATTGTCTGATGAGTAAGGAGGGATGTGTAAGCCATGGACGCTCATTCACATGATTTTCCACTGGGTGTAAAAATAGCTGGAACCCTTGTTCTAGCTAATACTCTTCACTGGGGAAAATGTGGGCAGCTCTGTGGTAAGAAGCAGTACTTCCTGATAGAATCTGTCGCTCCGTTTAAGATGCTCAGAACCCAGTCCCTCAAGATGTCTAAAACGCCTCAGCCAACTTGGCCGAGGCCCTAGAAAACATTACATGCTGTGGAGAACGATGTGTATTGGCAGAAGCTCTCTCATGCTCTGTGTACAGCTCAGTTCAACCTCAGATCGCCACGGACAACCAGTGGGGGCCCCTTGCTGGTCCCAGAGCACCCACTGGAAGCACCTAGGGCAAGAGCACCTTCCTGGGTCCCGGAAGTTGCATGGCACGCTTGGAATAAATATAGGCATCAGAGAATCCAGAAAGACCTGGGTTCAAGGCCAGACTTTACCAAGTCAGCTCTAGGGCTTTGCACTATTTCCTTAACGATGACTTTTCCATCTGTCAAATGAAGCTATCACAATCTCCCTCACAGGGCTGTGATGAGGATTTCAGATAACACATGTCAAATATCTAGCCCACAGAACAGGAAGAGTTCAAAAAGTCAGGACTATAATTATTTTAACAAGCTTGGGTTTGGATGCTGGTTTTGCAGCTTATTAGCTCTCTGATCTTGGGAAGTTTGCTTAGCTTCATTGAGCCTCATTTCCTTATTTTTAACTGGAGAAAATACTACTTAACCTTCTTTGGTATTGTAAGAATTACAGTTAACGCAAGAAAGGTGTCTGAATATGTGCCTGGCACAGAGTGGTACTCAATAAAAGTTATCTACTATCATTTTTTGTAGATGAAAGCAGGAGTCAAAACTATGCATGTTGGGTCATATAAAGCAAGTGTGTGCGAGCCTAACAAGCCATTTGAACTGTACTAAAAATTCCATGGAAGTAAATTCTCTTCTAAACTGGGTATCTTATTTCCCCAGGTTAGATGCATTCTGAACCTAAGACTGACCCAGCACTTGGAAGGGTTGGGCCCTACTCTCACTCCCTCTATGGGGCTCTCCTTCCTTGGCCATTTTCCAAGGAGACACTCTCTCCTCCAGCCCCAGGTCCCCTGGGGAGAGCTGAAGCAATAGGTCACTATCATTTAAACTGCCACAGAATTTTCAGACCATGAGACTCCTGTCTCTCCCCACTCTGACGGGCTCATCCCCAAGAAGAAAGGAAGCCAGAAGGTGGAGGAGGTTATAAAATCATTTCATATCCATCCTGTTTTTAATTGATTTCACAGTCGGGGAAGAAAACCCAGAGTGCTTCCCACATAACCTTTCTATGAGGGAGTTCTCCTCTGGTCAGTAAACTCATCTGGGAAGAGCCAGAGTCAGTCTGTGTGTTCTCAGGTGTCTTCCTGCAGCCTGAGAACCCTGATTCTGTCAGTACCTACCATGAGGGCTGCTCCTGTGTGTCCCTGGACACATATGCCCCCTTTCCACATGCGCTTGAGGACAGAAGCAGCCCCTCCTTGGCCATAAGCTGCCCTGGTCTCCAAATGGATCAACGCTTTTCCATTTAATGTGCAGCCCACATGCCCCTGTGCCCCTCTGTCCCTTAGATCTCAACACTCTTGGCTCAGATCCACAACCCACACCCTGCAGGAGCCCAGAGTCCTCTGGAGATTGTGGATTCCTGGGAGGAGGCAGGGGTGGCTAACATTATATAGGCCTCTCCATTTTTTTGCATCTTGGGGCAGAACTTGGCCCCCAAAACGGTGCATGGAGTATTTTTTGAGAGGATTGTGAAGAGTGGTCACAAAATGTGCTGAGGATAAAACAGTGAAAACATGCATGTTTGATACTTCTGTTCTTAGAATTATCAGCCATCCAGCCATGGGTGGGGATGCAGAGACACTGCCTTTGTTAAATATTTTTGAACATAAACTCGGCCTCTAGCGAGAGAACTGGGTGAGGAAGAACAAGGGACAGACTACATATCTTTTTAACCTTTTGGATTTTGCACATTTACACATATAACTATTATTCATGCAGGCACACACACATAGACCATATCCCATGTATATTTATGATATTCCTTATGCTGTCTCCCTGCTTAATCTACAGTGTTCTAGCCCCGGTTCTCTACTGAACCAATCTTTCAAGGACTGACTTCAAAGAGTCTTGTTTTCACATCTACTCAAGCCCTCATCTCTTCTATCCTCTCTGAACCCTGAGAGAATTTCCAGTGAGTCTTGCTAAGCCTGAGATGCCCTCACGGACTGCCTCACAGTGTAACTGTGTTTCCTGAGAGCAGCGCTTGCCTCTAGTCAGTTCCTCCTGGGTGGAGACTCGGCAAACAGCTGAGTGAATGAATGAGAGGGAAAGGCAGAACGCGACATTCCTAAGGAAAGGGCACTGCTAAAACAAAATGCCCTTTGGAGCCTGCATCAAGCAGCTGGTACGAGCTCTCTCTACTCCCAGAACCAGTTGGAATGACGGAAGTGAGAACTGCCTGTCATGGAGCCCATTATCGTCTCTCTTCTGTTGTTATGAGAAGGTCAGTGGGTCTTTTCCAGGGGATGCATTTTGGACCAAGCCCCTCTTATAGGAACATGTAATTCTATGGACAAGCGTAGGCTAGGTGTCTGAAACTAAAACTTTAACAACATTTGAAAAAAAAAAAGATCAAGTAGAAAATATCCTAGGAAAAGAATCATCTTACCAAAACCCCTAAATAAGGACAAAGATAACAAGTGGGAGGAAAAGGCCAAGGAGGTGAGAACATGGAACAGAGGGAAGGTGAGAAGACCCCAAGGACAGAAGTCCTTCATTAAAAAGGCACTTTCTGGCTGGGTGTGGTGGCTCACGTCTATAATCCCAACAATTTGGGAGGCCAACGCCGGTGGATTACTGGAGGTCAGGAGTTTGAGACTGGCCTGGCTAACATGGTGAAACCCCATCTCTACTAAAAATACAAAATTAGCTGGGCATGGTGGCAGGCACCTGTAGTCCCAGCTACTTGAGAGGCTGAGGCAGGAGAATCGCTTGAATCCAGGAGGCTGAGGTTGCAGTGAACCGAGATTGTGCCACTGCACTCCAGCCTGGGCAAAAAGAGTGAAACTCCATCTCAAAAAAAAAAAAAAAGGCACTTTTCCTAAAGTCATGCAGAGAGACCACTCCTCCCTTTTAACAATAAAGCCCCAAAAGAAGAAGAGTGCCCCCTTCCTACAGCTGAGCACCTCTCGGACAGGAAAGATAGGGAGATTCCATTTCCCCTCACAACCTAGAGCTGGGTCCTCCTCTGCCATCACCTCTCACAGCCCCTTCACCTTTAAGTTCTGGGCCATCTCCCCACACTGAAACCTGGATGTCTGCTCTGGTAGCCTAATGTAAAGTTTCATTTCTTTTAATGTTCAGCCCCCTCACCCCACCCCATCTGCCTGGGACTAGCAGAAGAGCTAGTCAGCAGCCCAGGTCTCCCTCCACCATGTCTGGGCATCTCCGAGGGAGTTCACCATGGGCTCGCTTGTAACTCATTTCTCCAGAATGTACTTTTCCTGCATAGATTCACTGCAAGTGGGAACATGACCGTGAGCCCCACCCCGTTGTTGACTCTGGAAACTTAATTCCCCACCCAGAGCAGATGGTGATGCTTCCTGAATGTTTGGGGCATAACAGAAGTGTTTCACTATGTTCTTCCTGGACCTCACAGGCCCTCAAACCCCGGCCTCAGGGCCACGTCTAGCTCCTCTCAAGCTGTTCCATCTCAATAAGAACCCTCCAAATAGACCACACCAACCCTGAGTCTACACCCTCAAGCCTTTGACACCAGAGAGCAGGAAGCATTGTCCCTGTCTCTTGGCCTAAGGCCTGCTCATGCTGCCCCAGTAAAACTGGCCCTGAAAACCCCCAGTTATTTCAAGAGCAACCCCCTCTCTGATTCACCAGGGCCCAGGTAAGACAATGACACTATGTGACCTTGCACTTCCCGCATTATACTAATTTCAACATCATGTAGGCTGTGGAGGCGGAATAATGGCCTCCAAAGATGTACACATCCTAATCTCCAGAGCCTGTGGACATATTAGGCTACGTGGCAAACAGGAATTAAGTTTTCAGGCGGAATTAAGCTTGCCAGTCTGCTGACCTTGAGATGGGGAGAGTACCTGGACTATCCCCGGAGAGTATCCAGGAGTTCTACTTTTAAGAACCACAAGGGTCCTTAAAAGTAGAAGAAGGAGTTAGAAAAAGACAGTGGAAGCAGAGCCAGAGACATACTGTGTTGCTGGCTTTGAAGACGGAGAGGAGCCATGAGCCAAGGCATGTGGGTGGCCCTAGAAGCAGAGGAAAGTGTCTTACAGCTCCAGAAAGGACTGCAACCCTGCTGACACTTTGACTGTGGTCTTGTAAGAACCATATCAGACTTCTGACCTACAGTGCTGTGAGATAATACATTTGTGTGTTTTAAGCCACTAAGTTTGTCCTCCCAAGTAGCTGGGATTACAGGTGCAGATCCTGCTAATTTAAAAAAAGGGAAAAGTCACTAAGTTCGTGGTAGTTTGTTGCAACAGCAAATAGAAACCTAATACATGGGGGACACCAAAAATTCAGTCTAAGTATTCACTTCAGGGTAACTTTTCACCAGTTCTTCCCCATTTAACATCATGCTCTGCAGCTGCCACACTCAGGTATGTGGTCTTCCCCAAACCAACTTGCTTTACTTTGGGTGCCTAGAGGGTTTCTCCCGGTAACTTCCTTGAAAACAAGGGAGGCTGTGCCAACATTAAAGTGTCCATATCCAGAAACCCGAATGACAAGTTCTCTTTGCCAACGATCCCCAAATGGCAGTACCTTTCCTAAAATAACACATACTTTAGGTTGTTTTTCTCTAGGCACCCTGATACATTGTAGCTATTTCTCCAAGTCATCTTCCCTGCATTCCCATTGCTACCATTGAGGTTAAGGCCAGCTCTGTCACTTGTCTGAAGAATTGCCTTGCCCCAACTTTACTCCATTCTCAACACTCAAGTTGGAAGGCTTTTTCTGAGTCTGATCAGCCTTCTGTTTGTAAACATCAATGGCAGCCCACCGCTCATAGGATAAAGTACACATGCTTATGGCTTTCAGGGCTCTGCATGATTTAGCCCTTGCCCCTGTCTCCGGCCTCATTTCCAGCACGTGGAGACCCAGGGTCAGCGTGCTTCAATCACACATGCAGTCTCTGAGCACTTGACTGTCAAGCTGTGGAATGGGCTGTGCAAAGCAGATTGCAATGGTTTTGTGGAATCCAGTCTGTGGGGCATAGCTGGAGCTGTTATGGGTTGAATGGTAAAATTCATACGTGGAAGTCCCAACTCTCAGTATCTCAGCATGTGACCTTATTTGGAAAGAGGGCTGCAGATGTAATTAGCTAAGGATGGAGTCACACTAGAGTAGGGTGGGCCCCAAATCCAATATGACTGGTGTCTATATAGAAAGGAGAAATTTGGCCACAGACAAGCATACAGGGGGCACACCACGTGGAGACTGGAGTTACGCTGCCACAGGCCAAGGAACTACCAGAATCCCAAAGGGAGGCCTGGAACAGATGCTTCCCTAGCACCTTCAGAGGCAGCTCTGTCCTCCCGACACCTTGGTCTTGGACTTCCATCCTCCAGAACTGTGGGACAGTACATTTCTGTTGTTCTAAGTCACCCAGTCAGTCGTACTCTGTTGTAGCAGCCCCAGGAAACTAATCTGGTGGAAATGTGGATACCAAATTAGGGCTAAGGGAGGGTAGAGAAGCTTGCATTTTCAGAGATCCACAAAAGTTATTAAAATGAAGCATGAGAGTCCCTGCCCTTTATACAACATCATACTGCTTCTCAACTTTATGAAAACAAGTTGCTAAGAAGAATTCGTGAAAGGGGTTGGGTCAGTCAGTTTGGCCTCTATGGGCCAATTTTGTTCTCTTCCTCCTGAGAGAGATACTAAGGAGGACTCAATAACAACTCAATATTCTCAAAACATCGAACTTTCCAATGAGAACAAAGCATGGCTTCAATCTCTTCACTTTGCTCCTGTTTCTTCTACACAGTTTACCCTGATCCTCATGTTCTTTTAATTAAGACCAAAACAGACTTGACTCCTCAGTCCCAGTTAATAAGAGGTGAGGCCGGCTTGGCATGTCTGTGTTCCAAAACTGCCCTGAGCAAAATGTGTGTGTGAGAAAAGGCTTTGTCAGGGGAAGACCAAACCCAAGCAGCCACCTACCCTTTCCCAGTCAGCAAGACTCTCTTCTGTTTGGGACCCAGGAGGCTTATCTGCGGGAAGGTCCCTACCATCTCCTGGGAAGAAGGAGAAGAATGGGGCACAAGGGCCCCACTTTGGAGGGTAGAAGCTAAAATGAAGGGCCAGGAACTGGGCCAAGGACTCAAGTTAGACTTGCTTATGGGGCCGCAGTCCCTGAGGGCCCTATCAGTGAGGCTCATGTGGCAAAGGCCTGGCTTACGGTGAAGAAAGAGGAGGGGAGAGAGGATGACGAAAAAGAAGTGAGGGAGAGACCAAAATGAAAGATGGAGGGAAAGAGAGCCATCAGGTGCCTGATCCAACATCTCATCTGCAGCATCCTCCAGATGACACACTTTGGTCTTGGGCTTCCAGCCCCCAGAACTGTGGGACAGCACATTTCTGTTGTTCTAAGGGCTTTGGTCAAGACCAACCCAACTCCCAAATATCATCACAACAAACCTGACATTTGCCTCAGCTTTCTTTATTATTTGTTCCTATGGATTAGATCTCTGTCTTGGTACGAAAGTTGCATCTAAGACTTCTTGTATATTTCCATGTTCCAGGCACTGTTCTAAGTGCTGTGCATGAATTAACTGATTTCATCCACAATAGTTTTGTGAGGTAGATGCCATTATTATCATCTCCATATATCAGATGAGGAAACTGAGGTGCAAAGTGGCAGAGTAAGTCGCTCCGGGTCATAAAGCTGGTAAGTGGTAAGGCCAGAATTTGAAACCAGTCTGGCTGGCTCCAGAGTTGACATTTTTTCCATTGCACCACACTAATTCCCAAAATGAAAACCAGTACATCAGGAAATTTACCACCAGGGCTTTCTAAACCATGTGTCACTCCCTAATTGGGGCTTTTAAGCTGAGAGTTTGTTTTGAAGATAATTAATGAGAAACATTTGGAGCCTTGGCCTCTGAGCACCTTCCTGTAGTCCTCCAAATGGGTTCACTAACAATTAGTGTTCACACTTTTGTGCCTACCCACACACAGCCCTGAGCTGTGACTATAGATCAATACTTTGGATTCCACAAATCATAAAACTCAGCCCATTATTTTATAGTACAGTGTGTAAAGGCAGGTGATCTAACGGGCAAAGCTGTTACATCAATTACCATTACCTAATAATTTTTGGAAAGCAAATTACAACATTGGATGATAGGAAAATGAGTCTGCTTGCCATTTGAGTTTACTGATACTTTTCTCTCAGTAAGAAGACTAAGCTTCTAAAAATCAGTGAGATTATGTAATAGCATTAATAACAAAAACAATGATAACAAATGTCACAAAAATAACCCTCTCTTGGGCAACGATTATGAGTTAGAGTAGATTTCAGGATCTGGAAATTACCTGCTTCATTTGCTACTTGAGGACACTGAGGCACAGAAGGAATAAGGATTAAAATGATTTACCCAAAGTCATCTAATTAGGTGAGTGGTTTTCAGTCTCAACTGTAAATTAAAATCATCTACAGAAGCATCTAAATCCGGAGATGTTTGGAACCCACTTAAGAATGGGCTGAGTCGGGACCTCGGGTGGGTGGGGTCTGAAGGGCAGCTGGGGTGGAGAGCCCCGGACTGGTTAGCAACAAGAACTAGTGGCCAAGCGCCCCGGTTCTCAATGCGGTGTTCTCTCTCCTACTCCCTGTGGGCTACTTTCCTACTCTTACTCATTATTCCCAGGATATGCAAAAGAAGACGACAAACACATGGTCATACCTGTTTCACATTCATACACAAAACCTTTAAGCAACAGGCCAGGTGCAGAGGCTCAGGCTTGTAATCTCAGCACTTCAGGAGGCTGAGGTGGGTGGATCCCCTGAGGCCAGGAGGTCAAGACCAGCCTGAACAACATGGTGAAACCCCCTCTGTACTGAAAATACAGAAATCAGCTGGGGGTGGTGGTGCATGCCTGTGGTCCCAGGCTGAGGTGGGAGGATCGCATGGAGCCTCGGAGACAGAGGTTGCAGTGAGCCGAGATCACACCACTGCACTGCAGTCTGGGTAACAGAGTGAGACCCTATCTCAAAAACAAATTTTAAAAATCCACAAAAAACAAAAACAAACAACCTTTAAGCAACATTTTCCTGTAAATGCATTGCTCCTAACTCTATTGCAGGTAACAATTGTAAGTAACAATAGTGCACAAAAATTAGCCACTGACTCTGCCATAGAAAGTGGTGTCTTACAAGGAAGGGGGCTCACTTCATTAAGTTTTCTATGCCAGATAACAAGCTCAGTTCCTAGCAAAAAATAGATGCTCAACAAATGTTTGTGTTTAAAAGAGTAGACAGGAGGGCATGGAAAAAGTTCCTAAGTGACCAAACGCATAGAAACAAGTAGAATATTTTACTTGCTGGGGTCCAAGACAGTCTGAGGTTAAGTATGCCTGTCTATGTCAGGAAAGCGCATGTGTCAGAGTCACTTAAGGGGCTATCAGGAAATCCTGGTCAATGGCACGTGTTGAACTGATGTGGGAAGTTTCCATTATGCTGCAAACCCATATAAAAGCTGGGTAAACTACAACAACAATAAAAAATGTTACTTTCGTCATTGTTATCACGGTCATCTCATAGCCAAATTCTAAACTAAGTAAGGAAAACTCCTAGGTACAAAAAAGTAGGAACTCAGGAGAGAGATCCAAGATGGCCGATTAGCAACAGCTCAGGAATGTAGCTCCCAGTGAAAGCGCAGAGAACGAGTGGACGCCGCACTTTCTGACGAATTTCTGCTGCCCACAGACCGGGAGATTCCCGGCAGAGGAGCCACACGGGTCGCCAGCGCGACTCGTTTGGCCGGCGCGGCTGTTTTGCCGGCGCTCCAGCGCGGCGCTTCCCGGTGCGGAGTGTACAGAACGAACGGGCTCGGCTGGTCCCATCCCCACAAGGAAAACAGCAATTGGAAGCGCTGCGGACTGAGAGTCTCACAGCAAGCACAGCGAACCCGGGAAGGTCCGGCTCTGTGGGGAAGGGGCGTCCGCCAAAGGAAAACTAAGAAACAGAAAAAACTTCATCACCAACAAGCCGGACGTCCACTCAGAGACCAATCTGAAAATCGGCAATTACAAAGACGACAGGTGGATAAATCCACAACAATGGGAAGAAACCAGTGCAAAAACGCTGAGAAAAACCGAAATCAGAATGCCTCTCCTCCTACCGGGGATCGCAGCTCCTCATCAGCAAGAGAACAAGGCTTGACGGAGGTTGAGTGTGATGAACTCACT